>DWQW01006287.1:0-16526 GCA_018249695.1 Heliconius erato demophoon | reverse complement strand
GAGTGTACACTGGACAAACGTGATCGGAACGCAATACCACGTATGTACAGTATTCACAGTAGTCTGTCTGTATGTGAAGACGCGTCCGAGCGTGAAGGCACCACCGGCTAGGGGAGATAATTGTCAGTACTGTTTATACAAATACAGAAGCAGTTGGCGATGCGGTGATGTCGATGTTTACGTTATTATTCCTATCGGTTGGATGTTTTGGTAAAGCATTTCGTATTATATTCATTTGTAGATATTTTGTGTGGCGTTCCGCCAGATAATGGCTCGAGTTCGGAAAGCAGAGAATGAAATGTCTTGACACTAGGTTCTATATACGTATTGTGCTATGTATATTGTAAAACTTTACACAGATTCATTCTATAGTTTACGCCATTTAAAGTGCATTGTATGATGAAATTTAACTACAACTTAATTAAAATATCTTTTTTTCAAGATTAATATTTTAGTATTAATGATAAATTTGTTTAAGTTAATTTATATAGACAGTATATATTACTTCATAATCCCTCCTTCCCATAGTGAATATCGTATGCAAATCCAGTCAGTTCATTAGTTTCTGAGATTAGCCCGAAATAAGCAAACTAAAGCAACGCCGGCAACAAGCGGGCCTTTCATTTATAATATATGTTTATATATTGCATTGTAAATAAAAAAAATCCTTATCCTAAATACCTTTATATACATTTAATGAGATTTATTATAGAGATAACTTAGACTAAGGCACTTCGTTTTATACTTGCCAATTATTAAAAAAAAATAGTGAAAAGTAGTAGAGGTCGTCGTGGCGCAGCAGCACAGTTCCTATTTGTATCTCCTATATGTACACCAAATGTGGTGGAATGAATTGTATTCCATTTCTCGCTATAGTTACGAAATAAAGCGTTTAGTTCCGTCACTCAACACGCAATCTCTCAAATTTGGTGGCAAGTAGGGAATGGAATATCTAAGAATTTACCAGAGTTAACCGAACCCACAATAATCGCTTCAAACACTCATATCTGTTCTCCACTTTTCGCCAAATATCCGAGGTAATGCGTGATAGGCGGTAGAGCTCAACGCCGCGCTTTGTCTCCTTACCAAAGCGAGTAAATAAAAATATTAAATATTCCATTCCTTCGAGTGAAAATCGAATCCACAACCACAACCCGTTTTGAAGTCACGCTCGTGCCCCTGCGCCACGACGGCCTCGTGTCGTACCATCATTATACAATCATATGGTGTATCATATATGTAAATTAACGCAGCAATCAAACAAGACATGACACAAGCAAATTACAATAACAACGTCCAACTTTATCATGTGAAACTAATTAAAACTTGATGCCAGCTTTAATCACAGACTAAGCTGTGCATACAATATTGCGTAGCGCTGTCTCCACGCGAGTGCGTGCTGTCACAGCGTATTCGTGTGAGTTAAATTTTTGATATAACTATAATTTGTAGCTGTGGCGAGGCCAGTCGTGGCGCAGGGGCACAAAGTATCACTGCAAAATCGATTGGTTGTGGGTTCGATCGCTCGCGTGGATTCGCTCGAGGAGATGATTTTTTTTATATTTATATTTTTATTTCTTTGCTCTGGTGTCGAGACAAAGCGCGCCGTTGAGTTCCGCCACTCAACACTAGAATTTGGCTATGCCTCTAGAATTTGGCGGAAAGTGGTAACACTAGGTTCCCTCTGCCTACCCTGCTGTGTGCGGGATACAGAGTGAAGCTGATATGATATATATTGTAGTTGTATGCTATACCGTGGCTAAGTAGCACAACGTCATAGTCAAAGTCAAACTCTAAATATTGTTTATTGAATTATTTAATTACAAACAATTTTGAATCGTAAGGTTAGTTCAAAAAAGTCAGTAGTATACAGTCCTACAGGAAGCTACCACAAGTTTAGAAGGCGTTTCTGCTTACAAGAGCCGGCCGCCTAACTGTTAATCTACTAGAAGGAGTGAATTGTTCTCATTTACTCGTTCTGTTAACAAGATAAAGCGCGGCGTTGAGCACCACCACTCGATTCATAATGTCTTGAAATTTTGGTGGGAAGTGCGGTGTGCAGTGCCTTTCCACAGGATTCTCTTTTTATATCTGATATGCAGGGTGAATAAATTGTTCAAATAAATTACTATGTCAAATTTTAAAGAAATAGTTTAAAAATCATAATATTATAGCTTAGGTTTTCCGTTTTAGTTAATAACAATAACCAGTGCAGCCAAAACTAACTTAACCAAAGTCAGTCAAATTATCAAACTATACCTGAAATTGAAAATCTTTGAGGAACATCCTCCCACCTGTATACACAGAGACAGGATGTTCAACATAACATAAATTAATAGGCAACAGCAAACTTTCTATAAATCCATTAGTAGTTAAAACGAAATTGTCAAAAGCACGCATGAACTTCCTAAATCATCTATTCTGTAGAGTAAAGACTCAAACGGCGTTAAACTCCGACACCTGACACGTTCTACAGTAGATGATTCGTTCCGCTTACGACTTCCCGGTACAAAACAATTTAACTTGTTAAAAACTTAAATCTTCCCAAGTTACATATACTTGAGTTCGAACTAAACAAAGTTTATTGTGCGGTTAAAGTGTTCGCTGGTTTTGTTTATTGTTTTGATATTTTGCTGAGGTTGGAACTTCTTCATGCTTCTCTTGTTATACTTCATTTTTAAAGGTTTTCTGAGCAAAATTTAGTTTAAAAGTAGTAGGTTGTCGATTTATTAAAATAGATAGTTACAAAATAAAAAAAAAAATCATTAGCTTCACGCTGTATTCCGCACAGAACAGCGTAATGTTACTAACCTAATGTTAAGACACTCCGTTCCCCACTTTCCGCTTTTCTGGAGGCATTGCCTCAACGCGGCGTTTTGTTAAATTAAAATATTTCATTACCTCGAGTGGGGATCGAACCCACAACCAGTCGCGTATACAGTCACACTTTGTGAACCTGCGCACCAAATGTGTTATATCTCGAATTCTAATAGCTATATATCGAAAATTGAGGTGGAAGTGGGGAATTAGTGTTTTAACACTACATTCTATCTCTACCCACCCTGCAATATGCAGGTGTATCCTGTGTGACGCTATTTTAATTTAATTTATAAACAACATAACTTTCAATATATTAATTCGCTCCATTTTAAATTGAATTCTCAACCACCTTATGATATTATTATTGTTGTATATATGTTAGTGTAAAACTAGTTTTAATATAATAAAACTATACAAAGTAGAAATAAAACAGATTGTTGCGAGTAAACTTTGAAAATCCCAATTTCAGTTATAAAATGACTTGATTATTGAGTTCAGTTTGAACTACATAGTATCAAAGTTCACGTGGAATATAATAGAGTGTAGCAATTTGATCATAGTCGTCGTCGTTTGTTTATTTCATTGTTAGTACGTCCTGGTTTCGCGTCGTAACAAGATTTGTTCATCGGGGATGACGTTGAATTTATTTAAATATGTCTTTATATGTCTAATTCATTAATATATAGAAATATTATCAGTTATTTATATGAGGCCCGTCGTGGTGCAGCGGCGCAAAGTGTGACTGTAAAACCGACTGGTTGTAGGTTCGATCTCCACTCGAGGAGATGAAATATTTTCTTAAATTTATATTTCCATTTCTTCGCTCTGGTGTCGAGGTTAAGCGCGGCGTTGAGTTCTGCCACTCAACACGCAATGCCTCCAGAATTCGGCAGAAAGTGGGGAACGGAGTGTGGTTAACACTAGGTTCCCTCTGCCTACCCTGCTGTGTGCGGGATGCAGCGTGAAGCTAAATAAATAAATATAATAATATTTATATGAGGCCAGTCGTGGTGCAGGAGCATGCTCGTAAGACTAAATGTGGGAGGTTGTGGGTTCCCATCCGAGGTTTTTAATATTTTTTTATTTCCTCGCTCTGGGCAAAGGGCGGCGTTGCGTTCGCCAAGATGCAAGCAAAAGCTAGCAGTTCCACATAGTTATTGGTAATTGGCAATGAAATCGCAATAATTAATGATACAGCCGTGGTTTTTTTATTTCTAATAGAAAACTAGTAATTGAAATGCTATCGCCATGTTATAACATAAGTGGATAATGTATACACATTGTAGGTAAGTTGAATAGAAGTTGGTAATTAAGGGTTAATTCAAGCTTTCTAACTGTTGCAAATAGATTTTTTATAATTTCATGCTGTATCCCGCATATTGCAGGGAACCTAGTGTTAAGACATTCCGTCCATTTTTAAGACATCGCGTGTTAAGTGACGGAAGTCATCGCCATTGTCCATTCGTTGGTTTTACTAATACGTTTTCGTACAAAATCTTAATTTTCTATAATTAGAGAACTACTACTGTACTAAATATATTCAATTATATTTATATAAAATTTTAGTTAAATTCAATATTCAATTATAACTTACAGAGTGACTTGTCATTTAGTTTCGCTTCGCTTACTCTAAACACATAAAAATCATCTGTTAAAGCAGTAATAATAAGCAATCTTTCTTCCATGGACACCATGTGGATATGAGGGTATCGTACAGAATGATTTTTTTTTTATTTTGCCTGTTTGTCTGTGCGTTTGTGCACGTTAATCTCAGAAACGTCTTAACCGAATTAAATATAATTTCCAATTTCTGTTTTCAATTACCAGTTGAATTTTAGTAAATTTCCTTTAACATTTATTGTTTATTTTATTTCAATCGGTTCATAAATAAAAAAAGCTATATCATTTTTTTCCCACGTAAATGGAGTCTCAGGTATAGCTAGTCTTTACTATTTTTCAGTTGTTTTATTAAAAAGAATACTTTTTACTAACAAAATTATTGCTAACAAAACATGTTTACCGGTAATAAAACTGTATAGTTTTACATAATCTATAGCAATATCTAGAAAGTAGAAACAATTTAGAAGTGAACTTAGTTTAATTGGAATTTGTAACTATTACAAATTAGACTTGGACTGCTTAAATCGAAGTTAGACGCCAATTACAGATAACTATTTGGAATATTGACTTGCAGAATATATTTGTATATTAGAATAATATTGTTTATTAAATATCTTTGATTTGTCGTAGCGTAGTAGGTTAATCTGATTGTGTATGTGAATGTTTTGGGTTCGATTTCCATTGACAGTGCGTAGTTATTAAAATTCTTCAGTTTGTTAAGACAAAGTACGATGTTGACTTTAAATAAAATCAGAGGATATAGTATGTAGAAAGGTGAAATATCTAAGACTAGGTTTTCTCTGCCCATCCCCGAATAAAGATATTTTTTTAAGAAGAGCTATCTAAATGACGTAGAATAAAGCGTACTATTGATTCTATCGAAAGTAAACATATCACTTGATGGTTTGCAGTCAGTCTCAGTGCGCCACGATCAGACCTACGGATACTACCTAAACATATAGGATAAGCAGAGGCAACCTAGTCTTAAGACGCTTCGTCCATTTTCAAGATTTGAGGCCAAAGAGAAAATTTAAATAATTAAATCTCGCAATTGGGAAAAGAACCCACAACTGCGTCACAACCGCCTTTTTCAGCAACAATGAATTTCACGCACTCCAACCGCGAGCTTAGTAAAGCTATAGAACCACTGTATTCTGTTTACAAATGCGTTATCTACTTTGCGGTGACATTATATTGCTGTGCTATCTCGTATGTAAAAGCTGCGAAATCCTCGAAACTACCTACTGTGCGTGTGTGCTGATATTTCGAGGAACGTTTCCTCGTATAATGAAATAATTTTTTGTATAGATGTTGTGGTTGTGAGTTCGATTTCCACTTGAGGAAATTAGCTATTTTCATTTCCTTGCTCTGGTAACAAGACAAAGTGCGGTGTTAGGTTTTGCCACTCTACACGCA
The DNA here is from genome assembly GCA_018249695.1 of Heliconius erato demophoon. Classification (NCBI taxonomy): domain Eukaryota; kingdom Metazoa; phylum Arthropoda; class Insecta; order Lepidoptera; family Nymphalidae; genus Heliconius; species Heliconius erato. The sequence continues at coordinate 10,670 of DWQW01006287.1, read as the reverse complement.
ATTGAGGGAATTGGGGAGAAAGCGTTGGACAGTGTCTTAACACTAGGTTCCCTCTGCCTATCTTGCTATATGCAGGATGATAATAGAAAGTAAATAAAAAGCTATTAAGTTATGAAATTTTGTTTGTTGGAAAAAAAATCATTTACGTATGAAACCATGACGTGGTTTCATATATAAATTATTTTTTTTCCTAGTAATTGTTGTTGAATTTGAAATTGTAATTTAATTCATTCTGATTCAGCAACTAATGACGCAAAATCGAATGTGCCATATAACCTGACTTGCAATGTGTTTCAATTATAATTTATACACTGAGTTGTCATTTAGTTGCGCTTAGCTTACTCTACAAAAAATCCTTAAACCCTTAATCTTAATACCAAAAGAATATAAAGAATACAATAGAAATGCAGTAGAAAGATAAAGATACCAATCTAACTTGATCATCTTTAATGAATAGAACTAAATATAAGAATAACATCAGCTTCACGCTGTATCCCACATGTAGGCAAGAAAGCCTAGTGTTGAGACACATCGCTCTACTCCTAGAACTGAATATATTCTTTCATTTCCTCAACTGGGAATCGAACTTACAACATATCGCGTTTACAGTCACACACTTCTGCCTGTGCGTCACGATTCGTCTCAACTAAATATAATATAATTTCTGGTGATCTGTAAAACAGGTATATACCTAGTATGGAAGGACACCAGTCTCTCACATTTGCTTTTTACTGTTCACCACTGGTTTCTTTGTCAAATGTGTATTTATTATGACCAAGCTTTGTGAGATGAGAATAAAGATTTATTTTATTATTTATTTTTTTATTAATATTATAAGATTTTCCTTAAAAAACCAAAAAAAAAGAAGCTCCACGAACCATCCACAGCATCACGTATCACACGTGAACAATACCTATACTATATACACAGTCTGTCACTGCACGGTCCCCGCGTTTTGTTTGTGCAGAGATCAAGTTTTAATCAGTTCCCTGTAGTTTTCGAGCTTAATTATTGTGGACATGGCACTGTGTATATTGTAGTCGGTACAAAGCAGTTTTTAATACCCTAAAAATAATTTTCATACATATATTTTGACTGGTTTTAAAGAGACTCACGTTCTTTATTCTGCTTTTGTTGGTTTTGTTGTATTGATGTGTAGATTTTTTATCTTTACGAGGGTATATGAATTTTGAAACATTTTAAAATTTTATTTTGTATTGAAAGTAGATATATATTAAGCAGTTGTGATGTATCTTTAATGAATTTACGTTTAAAAACGCGCAGTGCGCCCAGACTTCAGCGGAAAGGGGAATTCGGGGAATGAATGTATCCTAACGGGAGTGGAGTGTTTTAACTGTAAGTTCCCAGGTTCCCTTTACCTACCATACAATGCAGCGTAAACATAAAAAAAACTAAAGTAATGAACTAAAGAAACTTTTTTAACTATACAAATGTTTTAAAATATAAGTCTACTCTTAAAAAATCGAACCTACAGCAGTACTGTACCACCGAGCACATCTCGACTGTAACAAGACAACATCAATCGTCAAAATGGTAATCTTGGATCTACTTAACATAGTAAAGCAGAGTTTAAGGAATGCTATTTTGTATACAGAGTGCACCGAAAGCTCGTTCCGCTATCTCGTCGCTTGTAAATGCATCTGCTCCCAAAATTTCGTAACTCTTGCAACATTTGGTTATATCCAATTCGATTTAACTTAGATTCGCTTTTGATGTTTTAAGTTCGCCCGTCGATTCTGTAGATTTGCTCAATACTTCTTAATGTTGGTGGAGTTTAGTTTTACGTGTATGTTAATGGTTTCACATAACTATGAATATTTTATGTTTATTTTGTTTTTCAATATTTTTGTTTCAATTTTGTACCCCGTATAGTAGTGTAGCTAGGGAGAACGTTGTGTCAGGACTCAACGTCGCGCGTTTTCTTTCTAGATCGTGGAAACAGAATGTCACTCCCCAGTGGGAATTGGAAAAAAAATCGATTTTATATAAAAAATATTTTTATAATATATTTATAATATAATTATTCATAGAATTGAACACCCAATGTCTTGAAAATTCGGTGGAAAGTGGGAAACGGAATGTCTCAACGTTTGGTTTTCTCTGCCTATAATGTATTATAAAGAATGGCGAGATTTGTCACTTAGTTGCTTAAAATGAAGAAGACAACAAAATACAGCCTTAATATGAGGAAAAGCTAAAAATACTTCAAGGCAGACGATACAGGCAAGTCATCATTTTGTTTACTTATTCTTTATTTATAGTAGCGGCGTAACAAACAACAAGAACTTAATAATAAAGTAGTTCATACATATTACTCCTATGATATTTTTTCCCAGTGTTTTACCAAGCAGAAATTCCGTGTTTTTTTCAACGAGATCTTGTCGGTCTCGGTTTAATTGTATTTAAATAAATCATTCATTAATAAATATTAATGAATGATTTTTTATTGGCAAAGCACGCCGTTGAGTTCTGCCACTCAACACTCAATGCCTCCAGAATTCGGAGGAAAATGGGGAACGGAGTGTGTTAACACTAGGTTCCCTCTGCCTACCCTGCTGTGTGCGGGATACAGCGTGAAGCTGATTTTTATTTTATTCATTAATAAGTTACCGTTACCGTTCGCCACGAGGGCCTCGAAAATTATTTTTTTTTACTTTAAATAAAATTTATTTCCTTACTATACAATTTCTCCAAATAATCGAATAGTGAAAACAAATTACTCTTTTTCTCACTTATTTATTTTTGGCTACCCCATAAAACATAAGTGCCATATGAAGCTAAATAAAAAAATCTATTTTTGGGATTTTGAAATTTTTAAATCTAATTTTTTAAAATATTTTTTTCTAATATTATAAATGTGAAAGTTTTATGCGAATGGATGTTTGTTCCACTTTCATGCAAAAACCACTGAACGAGTTTAAATGAAACATTAAAATAAATTAGCTTATACATCAAAATAACACATTATGTAAGTATATAAACATCGTATAAGCGGGCGAAGCCGCGTTCAGATCGCTAGTAATTGTTATAAAAAAAACACGACAGTCATTAACAAAAAACATTTTTTGAACAAGAACTACATTTTTCTTTTCTTTTCTACCTGACATTACATGTAGGTTGAAATAACGAACTAGCCCAAAAATGTTAGAAGCTTGACCCAAACTTTGCTGTGAGCTTAATTCAAAACGAGGTGTTAATTACAAAAGTATAAGTTCGTATATAAGATTATCCGACAATGAGAGTCAGATCCGTTGCCAAATGGGCAAACTTTTGACGTATTCTCTGTCCGTTTGTCCTTGCTTTATAATGTCATATTTGAATATAAAATCCTACTAATATAACATCCTTATTTTATTTCTTTTTTCAATTTTGTGTGTACAGAAAATTAATGTAGAGCTAAATCACTCTATTTTTCATAAAAAAAGGACCGTTTTTTTATTTATTATAGGACTTACCAAGCTTCTTCAAGCTCAATATTCTGTATTTCATATTGCTGTATAAAAATCAATCATAGTTTTTTTTTAATACAATCAAAAGAAAATCAAAAGAAAAGAATAATTTTTATATGACGTATTGCGAAGGCCGTCTCGTGGCGCAGTGGCACAAGCGTGTGACTGGAAACGCGGTGGTTGTGGTTTCTATCCCAACTTAGGGTAATGAAATATTGAATAATTGACATTTCCCCTGATAACAAAGCAAAGCGCGGCATTTATTTTTGCCACTCAACACGTAATGTCAACTAAATAAATTTACCGGAAAGTAGGGAACGGAGTGTCTTAACACTAAGCTCCCAGGTTCCTTCTAACGACCCCGCTATAGGCGGGATACAGCGTGAAGCTAAAAAAAAGTTGTATGAATAAAAAAAATATTAACCTTTGCATAATTAAAATTAATACTAATTACAGCGCTTGTAGACGGTACGCTTCCACCATAATATAATATAATATAATATAAAAGGTAAAATTGAAGGTAAAATTTTATACAAAATCTATTTCACTATGAGCAAGTTATAATTAATAGGGTCCGAGCCAGCGGCGGGTCGATTAAATAATATTGAATTAAATCAGCCACGAGTAGAGTAGTGCTTCGCTAACTACGCTTTAACGGAAGACATACTTTGTGATTCTGGGCGTTGTTGGGAGTTACCTTACCTAGTTAATATATTCTATTGGATAGGTAAAAAAAAACTGGTGTTAGAGTAAAATTAGAGATAGTGTTACAAGCCAGTTATGGCGCAGAGGTGTACCCCAGAGCCATTTGAGGAAAACGAAATATTTAATATTTTTATTTCCTCGCTCTGGAAATACGGCAAAGTGCGGCGTTGAGTTCCGCCATTCAACAACACAATGCGTCCAGAATTCAGCAGGAACGGAGTGTCTTAACACTAGGTTCCAAGGTTCTGCCTGCAAAGGCCCGGCCATATATTTTTTCAGTACAGCATCTGTTTAACGGGACGGTGTTGGGTTCGATTTCCACCCGTGGGAATGAATGAATTTCATTTCCTCACATTTGCCTTGCGTAAACATTTATAAAATACTAAATATATACAACAATAAAAATATATAATATAATTAACTAGGTAGTTACTTATAAAGTCAGACCACACTTCAGCCAACTTTCGCCATTTGCACTTGCTTTAAGGGTTATTACTCCGCGTTGTACGAATAACTTATTAATACAGCACCTTACTGTTTATGTTTATATAAACATTATATATTATGACTTTTTAGGTATTAGAAGCTTATTTCTTGTTCTTTTCGTTTTACGCTAAGTGAAAGGAGGTGTTGTTATAAATATATGTTGTGTTAGTTGAAATAAATGAATAATGAAATTATTTTTTAAGAGTTTCTTCAATTTGTAGGGTTTAATGCTATCTTTATATTATAAAATATAATAAATTTTATAAATTAAGAAAATGGTCAAGTGTGAGTTGGAAACGCCCACCAAAATTTCTAAACCAATTTCTTTCTTCTTCTTCTCTTCTTGTAGGTCAACGGGAAGTACAATTTATAAAAATTTACAAAATGAAGTTTGCACTCATTTTGTATGAAATGTATATACATATACAATTATAAGCTTGTAATTGATAATATCTATCATGTACGAGTATGTGTAAATATAAATTTCTATTCTGCATTTTTTCCTACATTTGTAGTGGAACTAAGTACCCTATAGATTTTGATTACATGGCGAATTTCTTACAAAATACAGCAAAAACGATACATAAATGCTCGTAACTTGGGATTGCGTTGCCTTACAAGTTTTAATTTTTCTGTACACCAAGGGGCCGTAGACTTGAATATATGATATCAATTTCATCTGAACATTTCCACGTGACCTCGAAGTAAATCATCCTGATAGACGGACAGATGGACAACAAAGCGATGTTATGAGAATTCCAGTTTTCCTTTTGAGGGATGGAACCCTAACAAATATATATATATATATATATATATATATATAGAAAAATGAAATTATTATGGGTACGATTACCATTAGAAAATCATGTGACGTATTTTCTGTTAAATTCATGCTCCTGTAATAGGGTAAGCTGAAAATACCTAATATTACGACACTCCACTCATCATTCTTCATTTCCTCAAATGTTTAAAACATTGTGTGTTGAGTGACGTAACTTAACGCCACGCAGAGAAAGTGAATATAAGTCATTCACACACGATACGACTGCACGAAGACGGCCTGGCATAATTATATTTATAATATGTTATATGTCTGGTCTGATAAGATAAAGTGCAGAGTTTGCTCTGTTGATAGAAACCTAAGAACATTGGCTTAAGCACTAGGTACTCTTTGTTTGTCCTTTTTAACGTGGTAGATGACCTGAACATAAAAATAAAAAGCTAATAAAAATATTTCATTCTTCGCTTCTATATTTTTAGTGCAATATGAGTTCTCGCTTTAAAAAGTTTTCCTAGTAACCTTATAAAGAAGTACACTAAAAAGTTATAGCACTTTAACAACTTTTCGTACAAAAATATAAACGTGCATACGTTATAGTCTGTAGTCGTTTTATAAGGTCAAAGTTGTTATGCTTACAAAACAGACACATATTCACATTTATTTACTTACTATTCATTCGAGGCCGTCGTAGCGCAGGGGCATATGCGTGGGACTGTAAGCACGACAGTTATTGGTTCGAACCCATTATGGGTAAAGAAATATTTATTTTTTGATTTCTTCGCTCTGATAACCAGACAAAGCACGGTGTTAAGTGACGCCACTTAACACACAATGCCTCCAAATATTCATGTGGGCAACAGAAGTATCTTTATGGGAACGGAGTGCCTTAACACTAGGTTCTCAGGTACCCTCTGTCTGTGCTATATGCGGTAAAAGGTGTGAAGCTAAAAAAATATGGTTTTATAATGCCTACTTACCCAATTTTTTATTATACTAACTATTGCTAAAATCTGTTATAAATTACAAAAATCGAATAACTTACCCCTTTCGCAGAGCATTCATTATTGTTGTGATCCGTGGGGCATTTCGTGTGGTCGATGTAAGGGAAGATCGAGGTGCAGGTTTGATTCACACACACTAGGTTGTCCCCGCACGGCGTCCCATCCCTCACCAGACCCAATTTACCGATCTCCGAATGTTCTGGTAGTCCTGTCGTGGCCCTGTGGCAATAGTAAAAAACCTTAAGAATGTTTTAGTATAGCTTCACGCTGTATCCCGCATATAGCAGGGTATAGAAGGAAGCTAGTGTTAAGATAATCCGTTCCCTGCATTTCGAAGAATTTTTAAGATATTGTTTCGTGGAACACAAAGCCGCGCTTTGTCTTTACCAGAGTGTGTAAATGAAAATAATTACTTCGTTCTAGTGGGACTCGAACCCACAACCGTAGCGATTATAGTGAAAAAGGTTATTTATTGAATGTTTTTTAAGAAACAACTATTATATAGACTGGAAGTAGCTCTAACTAAGATAGGGCAATGTTGTTTAGTTAGCAGCATTGGATAAGTAAAAGAACTTGAAGACCTCGAAAATACATAATTTTTTTTTGTACAGAAATAAATATATTTTATATTTTGTATGTTAGTAAATAAGTGCCAATTATATAACAATAGAGATAGAAGCAATGCATAAATAATAATTCTTGACATATAAAGATGTAACGCATTTGATATCTGATCCAAGGAATTGCTTACATTCTTCTACCAATACAGACGATTTTTATAAAATTAAATACTAAAAATGATACTCACTTGCAATCATATTCGTTTCCCTTTATAGTGATAACCGTCCTCGTGTAGTACTCGTCCATGCCCGGCACCACCGGGTATCTGTTGCCTGACTGGCATTGCAGCGAACCACATCGCACGTTCCTGGGTTAAATTTATATAGTAATATTGTTATCTAAGCTTCACGCTGTATCCCGCTGTATCTGCAGTAGGATAGGCAGAGGGAACCTAATGTTAAGATATTCCATTCCCTACTTTCTGACAAATTAGGCGCTGAAATTCGTTGCGTGTTTAGTGGCTGAGATCAACGCCGCATTTTTTGTCTTCATACTAGAGCGAAGTAATGAAAATATTAATAAATAATAATTCATTATCCCTAGTGGATATCGAACCCACTACTGTCGCGATACAGTAACAGGCTTGTGCCCCTGCTCTAGGACACCCTGTGTAATAAATTAGATTTACAATAATTATAATTATAATATAAATGACATATAAATTAGACAAGAAGAGATTAATATATCTTTTTTGGTTATTGTGTGGTTTATTACTGAATAACCTTAGTAAATAGTTTAGCCTGAACTTCTGACCTAAACTTAAACATATAACTTAAGCTACTGAGCTACGACAGCGATATGTATAATACCACAAAATAACTAAAGACGTCACTTATTCGTACATAGATGTAAAAACCCCGGAAGAGCGTGTCACAACTTTGTAAGCATGATTTATACGACGTTCAACCATACTAAATTACAGCTTTTTACAACCAAAAGTCTTGCTAAAACCGCTGCCAGATAGACTTGGCAGAACTATCAGGGTTACGTGTTTTGCGTTACGGTATTCAAAAAAAAAAGAACTTTCATTCAAATTATACAATTAATATGTATTTACCTAATATGCTCGAATATGCTACTTACAAAGCTATTTGCGAAAAAGTAAAAGTCAGGGGCCAGTCGTGGCGCAGGGGCACAAAGTGCGACTGTTAACCGACTGGTTGTGGGTTCGATTCCCACTCGAGGAAATTAAATATTTATTTTAATTTAAGTTTCCATTTCTTCGCTCTGGTGTCGAGACAAAAAGAGCATTGAGTTCCGCCATTCAACACGCAATGCCTCCAGAATTCGATGGAAAGTCTGGAACGGAGTGTCTTAACATTAGGTTCCTTCTGCCTACTTTGCTGTGTGCGGGATACAGCATGAAGCTCATTTTTTTTGAAGACAGTAATATCACAAGACAAGATTTTATTAATCTAAAAAAACTACCGAATCTGAACAGTCAACTTACTCAGTGTCACATTTCATATAGTTTCCACCATTGTCTTTTCCACAGTGTCCAGTGACGGATCCCTTGGAGTTGAACTGTTCGAAACATTCCTTATCTGCCCCATTGGACCCCGTGCCCCATATCTTTTCGCACTGCGCAGACAACGTGGGGCACTGTCCCGCGAAGCAGTACCCCTTGCTGGTCTCGCATGGCTCACCGTTCTTCTTATACGCGTCCGTGGGGCAGGCGCCGGACAGACCAGTGCAGGATTCTTCTAGATCACACTCGTTCGTCGCTTCACGGCATGTAATTCCTCGGGGCTTTAACTGGAAGGAATAATGGTATTAATATTTGTAATATTTTTATATGTTGATCCAGAAAACCCACTCACTGTTTTTTTTTATTACTTTGTTAAATAATGCTTAATTTTCTTCTTTTTATGATCAAAGTGTGTATAATTAAAATATGGTGGACTTATGAGGCTTAATTATTCTATTTGATTTTAATTTATTTCTTGCTAGTAAATAGTTGTAGGTTTGATTTTTACTCGGGAGAATAGATTATTATATATTTTCAATTTCACGTTCTGGTAATAAGGCAAAGCAAGGCATTGAGTTCAACCAACCAATGTGAAACCCTGCTATATAAGGGATATAGCATAGAGTTGAACCAAAAAAAAAAGTGGTTACTCTATAAATTACTTACCTGGCATCGTTCACAACACTCTCCCTCAGCGCACTGTGCCTCCTTGGTCAGTCTACAAGTGAAAGGATCACAGCACGGGTTGAGGTGTTGGCACTCTGATATGGTGCCGCAGTCGCACTCTTCACCTTCATCCAAACGGCCGTTGCCGCATTGACGATGTACAACCAACTGGCATGGGAAAATATAAAAAAATATATATTGTATATCAAATATAATAGATGTTTTAGAACAAAATTCTTTGGGTTATAGAGTTGGCTATGAACTTGGATCTCTTAAAAGATTATACATTTGAAAAAGTAATCTTTTTTGGAAATAAGTTGACAATAATAGAATGATTTAGGCCGTCGTAGCACAAGGGCACAAGCGTGTCCTTGTGCTACGACGGCCATGGGCCAAGGTCATAAACGTGACAGTTATGAGTTCAATTCAGACTTAGGGGAATGTCCTAATGGGAACGCAGTATCTTAACACTAAGTTCCCAGGTTCCCTCTGCCTACCCTGCCATGTGTGGGATAAAGCGTAAATCTGATAATAACATAAAAAACTAACGCCAAACATACTCTAACCCAACCTAATTTAGATATAAAAAGTAGCTTTCGATCCAAGATTAATTTTCTCATGTTCTAATTAAGCCCACTCATAAATATGAGCGTCGCTTAATAAAAATCCTGTTATAATCCGACATAAGGGGTCGTTTAGATTAACTTCTTATAATATTTGACTTAAACTCTAGCAGTAAAAAGCTTAGTCTCGGTTGGGATATAAAATAGGTCACCGAGAGTGGGCCGAGTTAAAGAATAAAACATCGTAATTTAAGTTCCATTCTTCACAGCTCCCGCTTTTGCTTGGTAATTAACTTAATTCTATTGAATATGGCTGGCGTGAGAGGTTTTGGGACCTTGAAAATGTATGCACAAATTATACAGGCGTATTCAAAGCGCCAGTACAATTATATGTAGATTATGTTTTTAAGAATTTAAATGTCTGTCTGCCGTGAATATATTCAAGTAAGCTTATTGTTGTCCAGATTTTTTCATAATTTTGAGGAAAATATTGTGTTGGTATAATTAAACACATTTTAATTTCAATTTTTAGAAAGCGAGCTGTATTTTATATAATTTAAGAAAGTAATAAATCATATTACTGTATAAACTAAAATTGTTGTTAAACAACTTCCAGTAAATTACAAAACAAAAATATTAGCAAAACCAACCAAAGGCAAAGCTTTTAAAATCCAATGAAAAAAAAATTACAACCCAATACAAAAAACATAAAAAAACGTCCCTAACCGATAAATATGTAACGCAAATCGATAGCCCCGTAGCCGCGTAGCGGCGTAGCCTCGTAGCACCGTAGCGGCGTAGCGGCTATGTAAATTTATTCCAATATGAACGGTCTACGGTCCCTACTCGTATTATATATTCGCAAACGATGAGATAATACCGGGGGAGGCCGATATTACCATAACTTTT
>DWQW01006286.1:0-16532 GCA_018249695.1 Heliconius erato demophoon | reverse complement strand
CCAACTCGCTCCTCGACATCGTGGTGTTCGGCCGCGCCTGCGCGCTCACCGTCGCCGACACCAGCCGCCCCGGGGACCAGCAGCCCCCTCTGAGAGACGTGAGTATGCAAGGAGCCGCAGCGGGCGAGACCATCACTATATGGCCTGATGCTTCAAGCAACAGATTGCTTAAAATTGAACAAGCTAATATCATCGTTTATTCGTCTTCGTCCACTGCTGGATATAGTCTTTTCTAATGGCCCGCCACTGAGCTCGAGCTTTAGCTGTTGGCGTTCACGCGTTGCAAGCCACTGGGTAAATAGATCTTTGCCAGATCTCCTTATCTCAAATTTAACGTTTTGGAGGTATTTGATGCAAAGGCCTCTTTATAGTTTGATTTCAATCACATTAACGCTTCATGCTGTATCCCTAGTGGAGTAGTCGGGGAGAACGGAGCGCCAAACCGAGGCGCTCCGTTCTCTCCGACTGTCTCCCTTCTCTGCACACTTTTTTCGCCTCGTCCACTGTCACCAACCTTATGCGTTTTACGTAACCTTCCTCCAGTATCTTATTGATACTGTGTTTTCGAAGATCAACTTTTCCATCATAAATATTTATTGCCATCTTTTCATCACTCATTCGATTTGGGCATGTCGAAACATGCCCAAATCAGCACTTTGCACTTTCTTCTTTATTCTCACCGTGACATCCTCACTAGTATCTGTCATTCTGTGTATTTCTTCATTGCGGATTCGATCAGGTAAGCTGAAGACGTATAGAGCAGGTTAGGTTAGGGGAACCTAGTGTTGAGTGGCTAACTCAATGCTGCGCTTCTTCTTATTCAGATCGCGAAAATGAAAATATGTATTAAATAATTTCTTTCCCTGACTGAGAATCGATCCACAACTGTCGCGTTTACAGGCACACGCTGTGCCACTGCGCCACGACGGCTTTAACATATTTTTTTATTATATTTCTGCGTACTAATTGGGTTTTTGGTAACAGCTATACACTGATATATTACAATTAGCTCAACGGTAGGTACTGATAAAACCCATATCTGATATTTATATCAAAAACATGCTTATGTTAGTATATATATATTTAAATAATTAGTTTCTATGTATTTGGACTTTCTCTCGTGTAATCTATCTCACAAAGGTTATTAGAAGCTACATATATGTACTTAAGTATGTCATAACGATAATTTAGTTCCTGTCATGTCACACTATCATGTCTTAATATAATCATGTTTATAGGCAATTATAATTTAATATAATGTGTTATTTTTTTAAATATTTAGTTTATACTATGCCAATACAACTGATATTTAGACACAGTATGCCATGCGAAAAATCATGTGAAAAGATGGGTAATGTTTCACGTGACCCGACAAAGTTTTTATTATTTTCTTCATTATATTATTATTTATTTAGTAAACAAATATTATCAAGAAAAATGCGGGAATTCGTTAAAACAAAAAATATGTTAGTAATTATTCGTATTATGATCTATGTGGTCACAGATAATATTTTGACGGCTGTTCATTGATAAAGAATAAATGTTATTTTTTTTTTCTTATAAGTTTTTATTTCACTTAAACTTACTATTTTGTATAATAAAGTTTATATTGCGTTTATTTTGTCACTCACGGTCTTCTAAATATTTAATGTGAGACACGAGTAAATTGACACCTATAAGTGATAAGAAATAGATCCGTGGGACGAGGGGTTATCGCAGTCTACTGTTGAACTCATAATTCACCGTAACTTTGTAGTGTTATGTATGTATATATTTATTTATTGTAATAATTTATTGAATTTGTTGTAAAATATAAAGAAAAATAAAATAAAAATAGTCTTTATTCTCTGAGCTAAGTTTCTTATAAATAATTATAGAAAATTTAATAACTTTTTTTTAACCTCCGACGCAATAGGAGGGGTGTTATAAGTTTGACATGTCTATATATCTGTTTGTAGCACTGTAGCTCCTGAATTAATAGATCAAATTGAGTGCTGTTTTTTTATTGTTCACTGCGGTAGTTCTCAACTATGTTTTATGAAAATCATATTAGTAGCTTAAGAGTTCAATTAAAAATATACATAATCTATTTGCTTATACTATTACACATAATTTGCAACCAGGTGACGTTTTCTTGTACCATAAGACTCCTCCATTTCTTTCCATTTGTCATAGTTCTTTTACCAGCCGTCTCCATCTCTTTGGTAGTTCATCTTCCAATCTGCATATTTCCCTTCCTGTCTACCTATTCCCATTTCTGGGGTCACTCTGTAACTTTCTTAGACCACTTATCCACTTAGCTCACCTATGGTCAATCCATTTCCATTTCAGAGTTCTTGTTTTAAATTTCACATATGTTACTTTAAATATGATTACTTTTATGGTATTCCATTTGTCATTAAGTTTCAGGAACAACATGCTTCTTTGGCATGTAAGTGACTTGTATTCGATCTTGTTCGTAGTTGCCAAGTTTGGCGGCCACATTTGGGACACGGAAGGATATAGGTGTCATATACCTTTCTTTTTTCCAGATATCGATATATTTTTGTTCTTCCTTACTTCTTTAAATGACCAGTACCTTTGCCAGCTAATATTTTATCTTTTATCCACTTCTTTAGTCGATAGGTCTTTAACCACTATTACTTAACCCAGATATACATATACCTGTACTATATATACGGAGTTTAGTCGTGGCACAGGGGAACAAGTGTGTGACTGTAAACGCGACTGGTGGTGGGTTTGATCACCTCTCGAGGAAATGAAATATTTATTTAAATTTATTTTTTTATTTCATGTCATTGGAGTGTCTTCACTCTAGGCTCGCTCTACCTACTAATATTAGTAGTAAATTTCTACTAGTACAATAGTAATTTTCTACTTTTTATTCTCTTCCATAGATCATGTCTTCTAATTCGATTTTAATATTTACCTCGTCAGTTAGCAGTTTTGTAAAATATACTTTGTATTGTACATATTTGACTATTGCGAAATATTTACACAGCTGTGGCCAATACACACCAACCTAACTAAACTTGTTATTTTAAATGTTTATGTACTATAAAGCTCAAGGCCTATTTATAATATTGATAAGAGAATCTGTTTTAATCTTGTAAATTGTTTCGAGTTACTAAAAATATAAATAAAACTATTAATTGCTATAATTATTGTATCTTAAACCTTCCCGAAATATAGATGAACCTTGATTTTTATTATTTATGATAAAGTACACAGACACTTATTTAAAGAATTAAATATTAACTTGAGTCCAGTCGTGGCGCAGTGGCACAAAGTGTGTCTTTAAAACCCACTTGTTGTGGGTGTGATCCCCACTCGAGGAGATGAAATATTTACTTAAATTTACATTTCTATTTCTTCGCTCTGGTGCCGAGGCAAAGCGCGGCGTTGAGTTCTGCCACTCAACACGCAATGCCTCCAGAATTCGGCAGAAAGTGGTGAACGGAGTGTCTTAACACTAGGTTCCCTCTGCATACCGCTTTATCCCATAGCATAGCAATGATAAAAATGTGTTAACTTCAGAACTATTATTTTGTTACAATTACTGCAAAAAAATATACTAAAATCTACTCCTAAAACGTTTCTTTACATGAATTTAGTTCTATATTGGTAAGTTTTCTAAACAGAGTGCGAAGATATATGCACATTATAAGTACATTGTTATGTATAATTTTTCTAGAGATTATTTAGTTTCGTTTTAGTTTTAATATTACATATATTAAATATATATTAACAATATTATTATTATCCTATTGAATACAGTCGACTGGACAAGAAAGCATTGCAAACTTGGACAAAGTAAGATACGCCGACGGCAGCATATCAACGGCCGACCTGCGCCTGCGCATGCAGAAATGCATGCAAAAAAATGCAGCTGTGTTCAGACAGAAGAGTACTCTTGAAGAAGGTAAATTTATACAATAATGTTATATTATACAAAAAAATATCAGTTTCACGTTTATACCGCATAAAAAGTAGGTAGAAAAAAACCTAGTGTTATTTTCGTTTTTCGCCGCTAATATGAAAGATTGAGGGTTGCATCGCTAAACTCAGCATCCTAGGAAATTATTAGTTTTCAAATATGTTCCCTCTCAAGAAATAAGAATCTCGAGTTCAAATGAAAACGATCTTTCGAAAGGCTTGCGGTGCTTGTGGCACAGGTCCATCACGTACAGGTCTATTAGATAATATATAAAGATTTTTCTGTGACGCATTAACTGGGGGATCTATCTCTGAATATAATACTTATTAGTAAAACGTATAAAGATTTTAACGTAGCGAAATTTGAACCCGCACCTCTTTGGAAACCGTCCAAAACGGACGGACGGAAGGTTTCCAAATAATTATTTGTATTTTTCTTTCTTAAGTGTAGAATAACACTTAAAAGTTTTAAAAATATCTCTGAGTAACCACAGGCAATTGCTCAGAGATAGTCATCGGGTTTTACGTAGGAACTATGGAAAATCTGAAAACTATATAGGGACTATGGAATGGTATTTGAATAGACTGGTTACCGGGCGGACTAAGGAACGTCCACCTTTTCTATAGTCTCAAGTTAATGTATGTGACTTGCTTCCCACTAAATGGGGGCTCATCATCGTTTGCACCGTATTCACCATGACGAAAAGCTCGTGATCCGATTTCCCCGCTACTATGCGGGTTGAAACAACTATATGTAAATTGAAGACATTTTCACCTTTCAAGCATATATAGATCTACCCCTCAACTCTACCCCTCAACTCCCAACATGGGCAAGCCGGAGGCGATGGATAGATTACAATTCCTCTCCGGAGGGCTCAGGTCCATGGGGTCGCCAGTCCCATACAGCTTTATTATTATAGTTTTTTAAATTACTTTTGTGTTTTATGTATGTGAATGCGCTAATTATATTAAATAGCAAAATTATATGTATGTACATGTTTGAAGTAAAATAAAGTGCAATATGTTTACTTTATTTGATAGTATTATTTACTATAGACACCTTAAGGGGGTGTCTTGAATTTCGCATCTAATTAATATTTTTTTTATTAGCAAAATTAAAACACAATATTTATTTATATCATAAATGATTTTTTGGGCTGTCGTGATTCAGTGTGAAAGCGTCTGACTGTAAAGGCGACCGTTGTGGGTTTAATTCCTACTAGGGGGAATGAATTTCTCGCACTGGTATAAAAGTAAAGCGCGGCGTTGAGTTTCGCCAATTAATGCAGTGTCTCTTAGTGTCTACTCTGCTATATGAAATAAACAATTTAAAAAATAAATAATTAATTCAACAGGTCAACAACAAATCCACGAGATTTACAAGCAAATGAAGGACGTCAAAGTATCGGATAGATCACTGATATGGAACAGTGACCTCGTAGAGACCTTGGAGCTGCAGAACCTTCTAATCAATTCAGTGCAAATAGTAGAAGGGGCACTCGCTCGAGAGGAATCTAGGGGAGCTCACGCCAGAGAGGACTTCAAGACCAGGAGAGATGAATACGATTATTCTAAGCCTTTGGATGGACAGGTATTTTTAGAATTATATATACATACTAGCGAACCCGCGTGGCTTCGCCCGCTTGAATTATAAGAATATTTATAATATAATTTTCAGTTTCATTAGGATTAGTAAAGAAATATAAACCTAAATAATTAAAATAAGCCGAAAAAGAATAATATGGTAAAAAAAATCTTATTATTAGAAAATATCCTGAGTAATTGAAATTAACAATCAAAATAAAAGAAGAATAAAAAATTTTAATATTAGTAAAAATACATATAAATATAACTAATTAAAATGAACAAAAATAATGACTAAACGGACCACCAAAGAGGTCATTTTGAATTAGTGATATCTTTTTAAGTACTTATTAGAATAATGTACAGTAAATTACAATTTTAATCTAGATGAAATCCTAAATGTGACTATTATATTTATTTTGATAAGAAACAATACTAAATTATAGAAAGTACATTAACAATAACCCGATAAATTTTAATTTAAATTAAATATATTAAATGGTTATTGTGGCTCCAATTTCAAAGATAATTATATAAGATTGCGGAATTTTTAACGCATTTCTTAAATAGCAATATTTTTGTAATACATTGTTTTTATGTGTCTCATAAGGTTGAATCAGAGCACGCTATGTAAGAGTTCAAGAAGCCCATTTTGGGCGACCTTTTCTTAAAACAACAAAATTTCTTGTTGCTTAGCGACTGTTGTTTAGCAACGGTTGTTATTAACATGGCATAATAAATTGCATGTCAAATTGAAAGATGTTTTAATATACTATTATATATCGAGAATATTATAATTATGAGGTAAAAAAGTAACATATGTCCATCTCAAAACCTTCAAGTATCTCTTTCTGAAATTTTATCACAATCGGATTAGCGGTTTGGTCGTGATTGCGACACATATAGACAGACAGATACGAGTTACTTTCTAATTTATATAATAGGATATTAATTTTTAAATAATTATCTGTTACATATTTGGATATAATGTAAATTACTCAAAAACACAGATTATGTTTTTTTTATCTTCAATCATTTTATTTCGCAAATAGTTTTTCACTCTCAAAGACATAAGATTTGTAGTTTGAATGTAGCAAACAGCAGCGTTGAGTTCCGCCGTTTCGAAAATATAAAAATATGCGATCGGAGTATATGATTGGAATCTAGTACATGATATAATATTATTTAGTGATTTTCAAATGTGGCTATATGTCATTGCAGACCAAGCTGCCGTTCGCGCAGCACTGGCGCAAGCACACGCTGTCGTCGACGGACGTGGCGAGCGGCGCCACCGCGCTGTCGTACCGCGCCGTCATCGACCGCACGCTGGACGCGGCCGAGTGCCAGACCGTGCCGCCCGTCATACGCACCTACTAGACCCGCGACACGGCACGGTACGCGTAATAATGGAATTCAATATATATGGAACGGAATGTCTTTTATTTTCACATTTTTCGCCGATTCCTGGAGGCATTGCGTGTTGAGTGACTAAAATCAACACCGCCTATGCCTCTACACCAGAGAGAAGAAATGAAAATATTAAATATTTCATTTCCCCGAGTTTGAAATCGAACCTACTATTTGTTGCGTTTACAGTCACACGCTTGTGCCCCTGCGCCATGCAGTCCCGTATATTAAAATATTTTAAAAAAATGTTTATGAAAATAATATTTATACCTGAATTTCAGTCAGTCAGTTAACAGTCTTAAGCCTCTATATTAGCTGTCATCCTTACTTCATACAAAATAAAGCGTAAAATGAAAAAAAAATAAGTTTCAAGATTTTCCGCATACCTGGATATACAAAGGGAATCTAGAATTAAGACACTACATTCCCCCGCCTCTAATATCAGAACCAAACAGTAAGTACTGTTATTTCTGCGAGTGGAGATTAAACCCACAACAGATTCAACTTCAGTTTACTCACCGCGATGGCCTTAACAAAATTAAATATAAACCTTATACTTAAAGCTATCTTCTTGACTTATACTATACTAAAATATATTACTTACACATTATAAAGCAAAAAAAATTGAATGATTATTATACTATTTCTTCGTGTCATTGGATCTTTTTTTGTCTTTATGCATTTATTAATTATTAGAGGTTGTCGTGGCGCAGGGTCAGGCATGCTACTGTAAGCGCGTCGGTTGTTGGTTCGATTTCCACTCGGAGAAAGGAAGTAATTAATATTTTTATTTCCTTGTTCTGGTAACAAGTCAAAGCATGCCGTTGAGTTCCGCGGAACGTGGAGAACGGAAGAGTTTTAACTTAAAGTTCCCAGGTTCCCTCCGCCTATCCTGCTATGCGCAGGCTTAAAAAAATATTAATATATTTTTAAATATATATTCATAGGATTAATCTCCAGGAGTGGGTGCTGACTGAGCGAGGCAGTATTTTCCATCACATCTCGGCCCAAGTAACATTCACGCCATAATTTATTTCATTATTTATTTTATTTTAGTAGCGTGTAAGCGTAACACTATATAATTTTTTTTTGTTACTGCATATATTTGTATACAATTTATTTATATACGACATACGTAAGCCGGATGCATCGAGATTAAGTTCCCAATATACTAATATTTGGAATGAAATATACAATTTTTTTATTTATATAACTAAGAATTGTAAATATTTTTCAATGAGCAGCATTTTAATTGTACTTTTAATGTTTTAATGATTTTATGTCAGCACCAAGGTACTTAAATAGATTTAATATGTACCCTCTTACTATAATATTTTTTTTCTAAATTTTCATATTATTATATCAACTTTATTGCAAGCCATTGGTTTAATTGTGAAACGACGCTTGAAATTATATTTTTTTTGTTAATAGAGTATTACAAAGATATTACTTATGATCCTGTTGTACAATTTGTGTAGACTTAAGAGCCGAAATATGTTAATAAAATATACACGTAAATTTATCTATAGTGTTTTATTTTGGGTTCCCATTAAAAAACCTTTATCGTCTTTTTAAAAAAAAACGTCTTAAAACCTTTGATTTTGTCTAACGAAATTGTGGCCAAATGCAAAACACATGACAAGAATATATAAATGGAAAATTTGTGATTACATCACAATGGCGTCAATTCTATTCCAACATAAAATGAAATAAACAAAGAAAGCTAATATATGTAAATAACTAGAAACAGTAATAAATAATTATTGATTATTGTGGTAAATATATTTATTTTCTAATAATTTCTCTTTGATCTAATCTGATGCAATTGATGTTAAAATGCATGACGTTTAGACAATGCATGACGAATTAGACCTACTTACACTCGCTCTGACGCACAGCTGTACTTGACGTCAAGAACATTTTAAATATCAATAATTTATGTATGTTGTTATATTAGGGTCCAGATATTTAAACGTTTATTC
The DNA here is from genome assembly GCA_018249695.1 of Heliconius erato demophoon. NCBI lineage: Eukaryota > Metazoa > Arthropoda > Insecta > Lepidoptera > Nymphalidae > Heliconius > Heliconius erato. Next base: position 7,623 of record DWQW01006286.1, on the reverse strand, counting down.
GACTTCATCGATCGACGCTCGAATATCATTCAAATCGAATTGTCAATTTGAAACAACTGAGGACTTGGAGAGAATCTAGAAAGATGTTTATAAGAATTTAAAAAATAAGCTGACAATTAAAGTTAATGTAGTAGGAGCTATCCTGAGTATGTTCAGGTAATTTTTAATATTCACCAGTTTTGTTTCCTAAAAATATAATTATGTAAAATAAAAATATAACAGAATTCTATTTTTCAAAAGCAATATAAAAAAATTGCTTCATGCTTTATGACACATAGCATGGAAGGAAGAAACTAGTTTAGTGTTAAGTAATACTCCTTAAAGTTAAATCTTAACCCTTTTCACCACCTTTTCGCCGAACTTTTGTGACATTGCTTAATGAGCGGTGGAGCTCAACGCCGCGCTTTGTCTTGCAGAAAAAAAAAGTAAAAATGTATGAAATAAAATCATTTCCCTTTGGTCTTGAACTGACTTGCTTTAAAAATTTAATTAGAATTCAGTTTGCATTCCCATTTCCCATCCTACATAAATAGATAGTTTAATCATTGTTATAAAATACTAAAAAACAAAAGATCATTATTTCCCCGGCAAGAAGCAAAAACGTTACGACGTTAGAGTCGTAAACATGCAAAAAATATTTTTTCCCGGGATATATAAATGAGGCCACGATACAACATGACGACTTGAAGTGACAATATGACAGTTATCATCTGTAAACACTTTTTTTATAATCGAGTATGTATGATAATTATAACAGTAACTGTTAATATTTATTGTTATTTTAAATAAATTAGTTTAATTAAAATTGACCTCAAATGATAATAAACAACTGTTGTCATGTGATATTTTAAAAAAATATAGTTTTTACGTGTTTTGAAGTTAATTTTACTGTCGTGGTGCAGGGGCACAAAGTGTGACTATAAACTCCACTGGTTGTGGGTGGGTTCGTTCTCCATTCTAGGAAGTGAAATATTTACTTAAATTTATATTTCCATTTCTTCGCTCTGGTGTCGGGGCAAAGCACGGCGTTGAGTTCCGCCACTTGACACGTAGTGCCTCCAGAATACGGTGGAAAGTGGGAGACAGAGAGTCGTAACACTAGTTTCCCTCTGCCTACGGTGCCTGATTTAAAATCTTACTATCTAAAAATTACATTTTATTAAAAATACGCTTTGTTGTTTAAATTTTTATGCTAAAATTAATTTATATACAATTTATTACATTACAATAATTTATGAAATTTTAAAAGAGACGAATACAATATTTAGGAAAAGGGGATCTGGCAACCTAGTGTAAGACAATTCCGTTCTCAATTCTCCACAAAATTCAGGAGGCATTGCGTGTCGAGTTGCGGAACATTGTCTCCTTATAGGTAACAAAGCACGAGGCAGAGGCCCGGTCGCTCTGGAACGAGGAAATGAAAAAATGTAATATTTCATTTCCTCAAGTGGGAATCAAACCCACAACCGTAACACGTTTACAATAGTAGCGAGAGTTAAAAATTACTTTAAGTATTTTCATTAGAAAAAGATCAAGAAATTATGTTCATAATATTACTAATTTACTATTATATTCCCTGGAATAGAAATTATTGCTGATTATGTCAATGCGAATGTACCTTTCTACCGATAAAGTTCAGTCACCGGTCATATAATAATTTCAATTAATTACACTTATTACACAAATAAAAGCATTTTTTTTTGTGGCAACTAAATAAATACTCTGAGGCCAGTCGTGGCTCAGGGGCACACAGTGTGACTGTAAAATCGACTGATTGTGGGTTCGATCCCCAGTCGAAGAAATGAAATATTTATTTGAATTTATATTTTCATTTCTTCGCTCTGGTGTCGATTGCTTCTTGCAGTGTAGCGTTGAATTCCCCAACTTAACACGAAATGCCTCCAGAATTCGGCGGAAAGTGGGGAACGGAGTGTCTTTACGTAGGTTTCACCCAGGCGGGTGGTTCGCGCTCACTCCAAAATAGTCTGGTGCTCACCCCAGAATTTTTAATTAAAACAAAATTTGCCCCGAAAAACTTAAAAAACAACATTTTCACGAACATATCTAATCAAAGCTAAAATACAGCACGTTTTGTTACATTCGACTAACTTACGTCATATATCTGTATACGTTTGTTACATCGTAATACATGCTACAAAAGTGTTCTAACGACCCCGACTGGTTATGTGTGTAAAGAAATATTTTTTACATTTTAGCGTCGAAATTTTACGTCATTAATTGAACAGTGCTATTTAAATTGTCTTTGATTTCCTGTGAGGAATCAAAAGAAATCCTGAGTTCCACGTAATTATTGTGCAACATGTGTGAGACTGCTATTAGGTTGGGCTAACCAAGATTCCAGACGATAGAGATTTGGATCGAATCAAAGGATCATGTAAGTTATTGCTGCTGATTATTTTTTTTGTTTGACTCAAACAAAAGGCATTACAACCAAATCTAAAAACACTGCCCAGTATCCAAACTTGTCTGCGGCCAACAGACCAATCCTACATAGTGCCGAACTGCCTGTACCAAAGCCTCCGAACCGATTAGAAAATCAAGATTATACTCCGAAACTTGTTCTAAAGTCAGCACGATAAATTATCTGAAGATAGTTATGAACCCAAATTATGAACCGTCAACTCAAAAGAACCGCACGTAAAAGTAATATAAACGATTTAGTAGGTAATAAAAACAGGCTGAGCTTTTGGAGTCTTATCTACTGGAATTTAGGTACTGTCTTCTGATACGAAAATGTCTTATTTTCAATATCGTGATAATGAAATAAAACTTTATTTTTATAAAGCAGGTGATTTGATCTAATGCAATGACATTCCTGTTTTGATGATTTTTTTAATATTTTGAATATGATCCAAACCACAGGCGATTGTTTTTTCATCTCATCGTTCTGATATGAAAGAGTAAACACGCTTGGAAAATTTGTTTCATTTGCGAATAGGGCAGTAGGGACAAAAACATCACCATACAAAGAAAATGTGGCCTTAGCATAAATCAGTCACTCCAGGCCATAAAAAGGTTAAAAATTTTCCTTTAGATCTGATGACTTCTGATGACATTATTTAATCCGCATTCCACTATTGCACATCAAGCTCCGCCTGAGAAAAAATGTTGTAAAAGCTATGCCTAGAGATGGCAGTGGACTTGTATATCTGAAAGAGAAATTCCCCAAACTCGACGAAGCAAAAATTAAAGAGGGAATATTTGTCAAATCAAACGTTGGAGTATAATACGTCCTTAAAAATACATATGCTGGACCTCATCTGGATTTCTTTCTGGCAAATTTGGGTGCTGTGAGTGACGAACAAGGCGAGAGGTTTCATCAGGAATTTTCCTTAATGGCTTCTCCATTAAGGAAAATTCCTACTACCATCACTGTCAAGAAAAGTGGAACGCAAGAATGCTAGCAGATTGGTGGAAACTTAAAAAAAACCTTCCAAAAGCCAAATGTTGATGATGTGAGAAGGAAACCTGACGTGTCAATTATTTTTCATCACTAAAATATTGTTTAGTGGCCCTAGTACATTCTCTCTGCCTGCTTACATATAAAAAAAACTAAAATTGTCAATAGCAACGTTCGGGTTTTCTGTTTCTTATCTTTGCCATTCTTTCACAAGTGTGGGTAAAGGAACCTTATCATAAACCAATATATGTATAGTTTTCTTATTTCCGCGTTCCGAATATCGCATTGTATCGAGCGCTTGGTTAAAACAGAGTGTACTATTTTATTTAGTTATAACCTACAAATATACTAATATAAGTTTTTTTTTGTTTTAGGTTTGATATCTTATACCTCACAACGTACTCTGCACCTACAGAAATTACTTGCAATTTCTTCATAAAATAAATAAACTTTACATTTTGTTTTTCACAGTTTCACAAAACATTAAAACATAGGTAAATATTTGTAATGAAGTTAAACTTTAATATATTATGTTTTAAGTAAATTTAACGTTATCTCGGCGTGACCTGTGAGGAGTAGACGCCGATAACACCGCGGGGGTCAGTATTTCGCAGCCATTTTGAACAGTGCTATCTCAGACACGCATTGCTCCGCTCGCTTCGGTATCTTGTCACGAACTTTCTTTTTCTTCATACTTTCTTTTTATTAGTTTTTTATATTTCTAAGGTTTCATGGTGCTCGGTACAGCGTCCCATTTCTACTCTTACATTGGTCTCCATCCAAGCGCTATTGGAGGCTTTGTAAACGTTGCCCCAAAAGGCACCTTTTTCACAGTGTGTAAAGGTAAGGGCACTGATTATTTTTTTTTTAAATTTTGCAATTATGTCGAAATTTAAAAAATATTTCATAACTTTGGAATTATTGGTGCATAAGATGGCAGATATCATTGACCTGATAAAATATATGATTTAAGATAAATTTAACTAATGCATTTAATACATAATAAGATAAGTATATTTTAGACATAAGCTTCACTAACATTACGGTAAATAATAATTCTTAAATGTATGTTACTTTAGCCTGTAAAAGAAATATGGCATCAATTCCTCCTTCGGCGTTTTCGGCGGGACGCATTCGAGAAACCCAGCGTGATATGAAAATTTCCAATATAAAGAAGAATACAGAACCACCGCAATACTTTCACACAAAATGTAAGATAACAAAACTATAATAAAATGTCTAAATAACAATATAATCTAAATATTTATCACCAGTAAGCAAATTGCTTATTATTTATTACAGGAGTATAATATTTCTTAGCAACTCATAATTTATAAAATAAAATAATCACCAAACAAATAACACAACGGTTTTTTATATTACAGTGATGGAGCTAACCCCGTTGAAATATAACAGCAAATTGATGAACAGCATCTGGGGCTTCTACAACCGTTACTCTCCTCATAACGTAAAGAAAATCAATGATGCTTTTACATTCAATGGGGAATTGCAGCAGTAAGTATTATTATCATTTAAAACCTCTTGTGAATAAAGACGATGCTTATAAAGATTGAGAAAATAAAAATAAATAAGAAAAAATAACAATATATACCTACTTAAACACTGAAGAGTAAAGACTAGAGACATGTGAAGGAACAAATTTACAATATTCGATGAAAGTTGATATGGTTGAATGTTTCATTTAATTTTTTTTTGTGAACTGTTCAGCTGAAAAAATTTTTCAAATTTCAACCATAAAAGACAAACTTTATATAACTCTTTATTTATCTATAATCATCATCTTGTGTAGTAAGAAGAAATAAAATAGTTAATATATTACAATCATAATAGATGTTTCACAATCACAGTTTGACCTTTTTGTGTTATGAGGCCGTTGAAGTAGTTCGATACCCCCAACATCTCGGCATCTTGTTTTACATATCTTTTCTCACTACTAAAATACTTGTCTATAATATATTTTCTCTTTAAATAGTAATATCACATTTCTTAATTTCAACTGTTTTATAATAATGATTTTAATCTGCATTTTTCAGATCTGCTGCCAATTCCCCTAATAAAAATCAACCTGAAGCAAAGATCACTCTTCCGGCCACGAAACTTGAAAGTGTATGGGCCACTATTAATGTTTCACAATCTCATTAGTTATAAAATTATTTAAGGCACTGCACTGTAACTATTACATACATATTTTTTTTATTTGTCAAAATCAACATGATGCTAATAGTTTATTAATATTGTCCATAATATAGATAATGTGCAAAAAACTAGTTTTTTATTTTACCGCCTGTTCTGTAGTGTCCTCCACAAGTCCATACCAATAATGCTCAAGTTTTCACTTATATACAGGATGTAACGTGATCGAAAGATCAACGGTTGTCTATGGGTAGAGGACCTCCGTAGCTATCCATTTCACCTCCATGTATATTAGCCTATTTACAGTGATGCGATAGATATTTGAAAATTTGTAAATTTTTGGAAAAAATCTAAATCTTGAAGAAAACAGCACGATTGTTGAGTCGGAGCTCAAGCTCAATAGTAGACTTCAGTATAATGTAATATTTCAAAACTATCGGCTTATAAATTTTGGAAATAAAGAAAATAGAAATAAAAAAATCAAGTACTGCGAAAACTAATTACTGGCGATTTTATCCAGAAGTAACTTTAAGAATTAGTATTAGTATAGAATAGATGTTTGAGAGTTTCATCAACAGTAAAAATTGTTATTCTTCTTATTAAAAAACTTACTACAGAATTGACTACATTTAAATCGGCTTTTTTGCATATTTACATAAGTGCTTGCAATTTATTTGTAAATTTTTGTAAAGAACATTGAGCTCGTCTTGAAGTTGTTTAAAAATTAAAGTTATTGATATTAGTTTTAACATCTTCATTATCAAAGTAATAGCTACATTATTATTCCGTTTATTTATTAATCTTTACATAATATACAGGTTAATATGCGCAAGGTTAAAGCCACAATTTAACCGTCAGAACAATCATCAGTTTACCCGAATAACTTGATAGTATATAAATAGCCTCCTCATTTTAGCGTAAATAGTTGTTTTGGGGAGTCCACCCCGACTATAACTTTGATCAGTAATGTTCATGTAAACGTTGTTTTTCGGGGCAAAATTTAATAATGGCGGCTCTGTTCTAGTTAGTTTCCACATTTTCCTTCGAAAATGAGTTACTGTGGCATAACTGTAACAGTTACACATGGTGAACATTTTGTAGATATTGATGTCTTCTATCAAATTGTAGTACATCACTTTGCTCTATTGTCAATAATTTCCACAGCCTACGCGATTTAAGATTTTTTTGGTATACACATTAGTAGTCTAATTGTAATAATTGCTGACAGTAGAGGTCAAAATCGATAATTTACCCCAGTGGCAAAAGCGGACGATTCCTTTCCAATCCCACCATATACAACCATATACATGGCATCACTTGTTCGGGGTCAGGCCGGGCTTTGCCACCGTCTTTGGGGCTTGTCCATGCTTCGACCATGATCTTTTTCGCACATTCTTATCGTAAGTCATCCATTTTTCATCACTCGTAATCAACTGTTTAAGAAATGGGATCGGAATTGTTATTGTTTTAACAAAGAATCGCAATTGGAAACATGTTAAATTAGACCCGTAAACCGCACAAATTTTATTCGCGGCGTTTGTTAAAATGTACCGAATTTCTTCGTCACATACGTTAATTTTGCTTGCTTGAAAAACGATTGAAAAATCTTCAGAGTGTCCTATTTAATGGTATTAATACAACCCAGTTACATGCAGTACAGTCAAAGAGGTTTGATTACTAATAATATATTTAAAATAAGAAAATACTTTAGCCCCAACTTATTATATAACTCGAAATTTAAAAATAGAATGTAGAGTAATATCGGATAGTTTAAAAGTTATTCATACTTTTAGATAAGTTGCTTATTGCAATGGTTTTATTAAAATTATTAAATAAATTGCTACAGCTGAATAAAAACTTATCACGTCAGAGGGAAGAGTAAAAATCTTTAACACATCCCTCGTGAATAGGGGTAATGAAGCTAAGCCATCAATGGTGTGGCATCTTTCCAGTATTCACAATATAGTTCAAGACGCCTTAAAATGTCAGTAAGCATGAGCAGTGAGTGCACCAAGACAGCCCAAACGATTTCTTCGCCTCGATCAGAA
>DWQW01006285.1:0-16535 GCA_018249695.1 Heliconius erato demophoon | reverse complement strand
GGGACGAGAATACACGAACGCGTCTCGATTAATATGATATTTAAAATATATAGTTTTTATTATTCATATTTAACTATGTTATTTATGTATATTGCCATGCATATTTTATTTTATTTATTTATTTATTCTTAACTTATACCATAGGTACATACTGTTACATGTCGAGGTAAAGCGCGGCGTTGAGTTCTGTCACTCAACACGTAATGCCTCCAGAATTCGGCAGAAAATGGGAAACGGAGTGTCTTAACACTAGGTTCCCTCTGCCTACCCTGCTGTGTGCGGGATACAGCGTGAAGCTGATATGTTTTGATACATGATATCATTTTACCAGTAAAAGATATTAGGGCGGAGTTCCGTAAACTGTCGTGCTGAACAGAAAGTGGCGTATGAGATGTCTCAAAACTGTATATTTTCTGTCAACTAAAAAAAACAAATATAGACACGTGGCAATGTGCCAGCCAAGTCCATATTTGTTCCAAATTAATTATATCCTCAGCATCTCTCGAATATTTATTTTAATCAGGTTCTTCTTCTTTGTCGTTTCCCTTGATGTACTTACGTACAATGATACTTGGTACATAATATGAAGAATAGGAAAATTTATATCATTAAAAGATATAACAATTATCGTATCAATAAACTACCTTCTAACTTCACAAGTCATTAAAAACCTACAAAATAATAACAAAAAACACGACAGAAGACACTAAAATATCCATTATTTATAAATATTTACAGTAAGAGTTAAACGATTTTGTTCCATGGTCGTTCCCTAACAACATAAGTAGTTGTTCATGTTTAGGTACACGACGTCGGGTCTCTCACAGGGGACGTTGTGAATAATATTTTATTCCCTCTAGCCATTTACAAAGGTAAAATAGTCCTTTTGATGATATTGTTTTGTGCTTTCATTAATTCTGAAATATATATTTAGTCCTGTATGACATATATGTATATGTATGTATGGTTAAAGAAAACAGGAAACAATAATGTGTTATGAAATACTAACTTTCGCGTTTTAAAATCCTAACTTTGTTTTAAATAAATATATATTTTAGTACTATCCACTCGACACGCAATGCCCTCAGAATTCGGAGGAAGGTGGAGAACGGATCGATTCGAATGGGATTAAAAATTAGAAATTGAAAACCACAAAGCGATAAGGTATTTCTGACCTAATTACTAAGCCGATCGAAAAAGTAGGTTAGTTAATCCTGCCCTCGATTATAGTATTGTGAAATACAAGTGACTGCTTGTGGAGTTGCTGAATTAATTTTTATAATAATTTTGGTGCATAAGTATTAAGTAAAAAATATATTTTTTTTGCGTAGACTTTGTGGCGCTTATCACGTTGACTACACCTAGGTAAGCAAAGAGAACCTAAGGTCAATACTTCATTTTGTGGTTGCCACCCGATCCTAGGCGTTGCATGTTGAGTGGAGAAACTCAACGCCGCCCCCAATTTTTTGTCAGCTTCAAGCTGAACCCATAACATACAGCAACATACAGCTGGGTAGGCAGATGGAACCTTGGAACCTAATGTTAAGAGACTTTATTCCTGTTAAGACACTTCCGTTTTCCCCTTTCCGCCTATTTTGAGGAATTGCATATTGTGTGTATTATATATTAAAATTCTATACACAAAAAAACCGTGTACATACCAAAAAAGCTTATTTTCAATAAACATGTTTGAAATTGCTCGAAACCATTGCCAGTAATTTTTTTTTCATCCCAAATGAACCTGATCTAAATCCGCAACAAAATTTCATATTATACTCGAATATAATCCCTTATGAGAGTAATCCCTTATCTCATCGAAATATTTTATTAGCGTATGGGGAAAAAATTGTCGCCTTTATATGAAACATTTCGCCACACCTCTTATACTACAAGGTAACTAACTAACTGTTCTATGTACAAAAATATTTAAAACATTACTAAATAATCTTCACACACCTATCGACTACTTAGATAATTTGATTAAATATAAAAAAATCGAAGACTGAGTACATCATTTGCAGGAGGATCTGTTATGCACGAGTTGGAGGCATGGCCGGATAAGCGCTGCCTGGGTCAAATAGCGGGAAGTCACTGATGTGGTCTGCGATCACAGAATACCGTCTAAGCTCAAAAGGCTGATATATATACAAGAGCATCATCCGACCAGTTCTTTTATACGGCAGTGATTGTTGGCCAGTACTATCTTGTCACACTCAGGAGTTTCATGTCACGGAAATAAAGATGCTGAGGTGTACGTACGGTGTAACGCAGTCTGATCGCATACTCAACACATTCATTTGAGATAGTCTTGGGGTCTCTGACGTAGCTTTCCAAGAGCGTCGCTTGAGATGGTATGGCCACATTGTGAGCTGACCTAGGAACTACGACGAATTCAAGTGTCTTGCTATGTCTGTCCCTGGAGTTATATCCCCCGGATGCTCAAGGTAGCGTCAGTTGATGCCGTGATGCAGGACATGAGAGCCAATGATCTAATTACCGAGGACGTTACAAACCGTGCAAAGTGCGGAATTAATGCCAAGAGGAAGAAGGTCAAAAATATATATTTTTGTAAGAAAAAAGCAATTTTTTCCTTTTTTTTACGAAAATTTATATTTTTATTTGGATACATTTGTTGAGAAAGTAGTTCTTACCTTTCGTTGTGTAACAGAATGAGTTATAATGTCTCTTTAAAATGATATATGATTCTACCAGAGCGTTGCTTCGATCCGCGGACCGCTGGGTTATGAGGCCAGCACGGTCCCAATGCGCATATTTTTCAACCTCAAATTGAAGGGACAATAAAACAATAATTGAAAATATTATAACATAACTTTAAATATTAATTAAACATGTCATTAAACAGTACATACATCACGTCATGCGTATATATACATACATACATCGCGTCATGTGTTCTACTCGTATAAATTGGATTGGGATTAGAAGCGACTCAAAATGTATTACTCTGCGAATATTGTTAATTCTCATGTGTTTCATTTTCTGTATGAAATATATTTAATTTATAAATAGATTGTTATTAAAGACCTTTCAGTTTCATCAACAGATTTAAATAGAAAAAATGAACGGAATATATAAAGATGAAACTCAGGAGAATATCTATGGTTTTACTTATAACGACAATTTATAGTTTAATTTCTTACTTTTCGGCTCCATCATGAGGTAGATGGTAACGTATAATTATTTTACTAGCTGGTTTAATTATTTACAAAAACATTGCTATGTTTCATGATAGTTATATAAATGCAATTTAGTGAAGTTAATTCACTTTTATTGTATAATATAATTAATTAGTTTGCTACAATCAATATTTTTTAAGTTTTAAAATACGGGACAAACTAGAAGAAGCCTAAAAATTCTTATACCTAAAATAACGCTACATAAAGTCTCGTTTCTTGTGAAATTTACACGTAATTTTCAATTAATTTTCACAAAAATATTCATATTTTAGTCAAAAATAAAAATTACAAGCACAAAGGGTCATTCAGTAGTTGCACCGGGTGGCTGTCGAGTGACGTCACGGCCCACTGACGGGCCGGGAGCGCTGAAAATTTTAACGAGCCGCTCTTGACCGCGTGTTACATCAACTGTGTTTTATGAACCGGAAACAATTTTTAAGAAACAAACTATATACCACTGAGCAATATAGCAGTCTACTAGGCTGCTAGAAGTTACAAAGTATATGTTGCTCTCGCGGTATTAAAAAAGGAAGAATATGTAAAATATGCTTTCAACATTCAGCTTTGATAAGATATCGCATTATATTTTAGTATAAATTTAAATGTCACACAAAAAATCTGAGTAACTCTATAAAAATATTAATCATATTTAATAAACTATATGTCTCGCATTTCTTATTGTATTTGAAATTAATTTAAATGTATGGAATCGTGCTGGGCCCATTACACACAGGTCTGTGGATCGGAACCACTTATGGCTAAATTTTAAAACTAATTATTTTTTTAGTTTTAATATAAAAAAACATTTTTATTTATACATGTTTCTTAAATTGAGTTTAAGTAAATCAGATTTTACTTATATAAATTTTAGCTTTATCTCAAATAATTTTATCTCAAAAGTTTTTAAAATATATTTTGGGCAATAAAAGCTTCAAAAATACTTATTACACTTATAATTTAGAACTCAAAATGAAACCAGTCGTGGCGCATGGGCACAAACTGTGACTATAAACGCAACTGGTTGTGCGTTCGATCCCCACTCGAGGAAATGAAATATTTTATTTAAATTTCTAACTCCATTTCTTCGCTCTGGTGTCGAGGCAAAGCGCAACGTAGAGTTCACCCACTCAACACGCAATGCCTTCAAAATTCAGCGGTAAGTGAAGGTAGTGTGAAGCTCATTTAATTTTTTTAATTTTTAAATCAAAATAAAGAGAAAAAGGATGAGATTCGATTTTGTAAATATCGCGTGTAAAATTCGTCATAATAGCGAAAATGTAAAGGTTTCTATTGCTATAATATAAATGGAAATTATAATATTTATTATATCACTTCTAAAAAGCTCAAAAGTGATCAACGATTTAATTTCCCTATACTTTATATGAGTAATATAATTTACTAATAGTATAATATATTCCACCCAATTAATTGAAGTTCGAAAGCACATCGCGGTATTAATGAGCTATTGAATTACTGACACATATTTTATATTGTAATGACAACAATTTTGAAAGCTCAAATGAAGGCAATTAACAGATAAGCTCCAAATTATTATTATAAAGTAATTTCAATCTATATGAAGTACTAAAGGTGACTGATTATATAAAATACATTAACAGTAACAAAGTAATTAAAATTGTAAAAAGTTCGTTATAATTTTATATTCGTATAATCTAACGCTATGCTCCTACAGCAGAGTGGCGCAGTGGAAGCGTGCTGGGCCCATAACCCAGAGGTCCGTGGATCGAAACCACGCTCTGCTATGATGTATATTTTTATGTTATATGTATAAAAAAACAATCCAATCCAATATAGTAGTACTTTTTGTAATATTTTATACTATTTAAATATTTTTATTATATTTTATTTTTAATTTAAATTTTTACACGACATTGAGTTTCAACATTAAAAACGCTCTTAACTCTAGGTTCTTTCTACCTACCCAGCTCTTTATTGAATAAAGTGTGAAGCTAATAAATAAAAATAAAAACTATAAATTTTACAATATGGCAATCTAACATGGCCAAAGCATACTTTTTTCGACTAAATTAAAATACTATAGACAAATAGCTATAGGTGTTCTATAAAATATTTCCAATTTCCTATATTTTTGACAGAATCTCAATGTGCCAAACGATTCGAACAATTGTTTTGCTCCCTATCCAATAATTTATTCACGTCACTTCCCAACAGCTCTCGTCGAATATTTAGAACTATTCCAGTTTTTTACGTTTTATCTTTCACTTCTCTAGTATAAATGTGGTATTGACTTTATTGGGGCGGTTTAGGTCTCAATGTTGGGAGAAAATCATAGAAAGTTACGAATCTGGGTAATTTTATTTGTAAGAGGACAATGTTTTCATTGATTTTAATATCATTATTCATATTTTTTTGTGAAAATTAAAGAATATTTAACCAGCCATTGGTGACGTTAGTTTGACTTACATCTTTGGCGACGTCGGTCTCACGGACGGGTATTTTTGAATTTGTTAATTACCTAAGAATTTATTAATAACTAATTAGTTAAGTAACATGTCGATAATTTTGTTTTAATCTTACATATACAGGAATTTCGGAATGAGGCGTATGCGGCGGTTTCCCTTTGATAAGTTTATATGTGCATGTGTCGTTCCTTACAAATGGCGTTTTATATTACAACAATAATTTTATTATTTAGTTTGTTTGAAAAAATAACTTTTTGATTTATGGGAAAAAAATAATAATAATAGTATTAGGCTTTTATAGAGTAGTTAAAATTGTGGTTTCATTTAAATTGGTGTTGATATTTCCACCCTGTATATACGGCAATAAAACATAAATATTTAGTAAATCACAACACGTATAATATTATTATACAATCATAGTTAGGATACTATAAATCAACTTAGTCTTAGTCTTATTATTAGTCTTATATTGTGACAGTTATCCGTTCCAATCCACTATGATGTATTAATTATATTTATTTCTTCGCTCTGGTAATAAGACACATTCCGCTTCTAACCACAACGAAAGTGGAAAGCGAAGTGTCATTATAAATTGCATGAGTTACATTTATCAATGACGAAGTTTTGCGCAAACACATAATAATTTTTGATCAATTAATTTAATATTTTGACAACTTATATATTATAGCCCAAATCCCAAGATTAAAGCCAATAGTTCAAGTGAGGTATCAGATGAAAGGGCTGTGGCTAAGCAAATCTTGATTATCGGAAACCGAGACTTTCAATTTTTATATGGAGCCCTCGATGGACAAGCCCGACTCGCGCTTGTCCGTTTTTTACATTATTCTTAAAGACATATTTAAATACGAGCGTTTCTATTTTAACGTAGGTGAGCGTGTATTTTAAGTTGGATCTACTTCTGAAAGGGCTCCACTTTTAAAATTAGTAAGGACGCCTACAGTCTTAACTACATATTAGCTATGCCCACAATTTCTGCTTTGCTAAAATGACGTAGGTGTGGGAGCCCTGGGATCTGTGGGAGCTCTGGGTCTATTATTGAATAGTAATTATTTATACAATCTATGTATATCGTCTACAAAGTATAATCGTAGAATATTTTACTGAATTGATGCAATGAATTTATTGCAATTTAATAATTTAAGGGTAGTTTATTACACTGTTTAGTAATTGAATATAATTCACTATATAGTTATCCTACCATAGTAGTATAATAATAATGATTTTTAAATTATTATATAAATAAACAATTGTTTCCAGTTTTGCACAGTAGAGCTGTCATTCAAGCCATTGTGATAGCAACATATTAATCCGAAAATTAAACAAATTCATAAATTTTAATGAAATAAATAATACTTAATAAGGACATGAATTTTAAATAAAGGATATATAAAATTTATGATATACTATATAAATATATACACAACAAATAATTATAAATGCAACTATAAATTTATTTATTTGCAAATGTAACAAAAACGTTTGAACAAGTAGTTAATTAATGTCTTCGTAAGCTCAGCAATTAAGCTTCGAATGCTTGCGATTTCACTGATTTGCATAAACAACCGGTCTATGAATACGATTTACAACTGTAATAATATATATACTATGTTAAACATAGTATATATATTATTACCTGACTTCAAAAGTATAAGTTCACGTGATATTCTACTTTAGCATATCAGGGAAAGGCATGCATAGAGACGTCTTTAAGCTTAGCGTTCTTTATCGCAATTCTCTGCCAAGCGATACTACGAGCGTGCAGATTCCCATTTCAACCCACTCATTGTCGAAGCGTATAAGTACGCTCCTCATCCACACCCGCTTTTTCGATGCCCTCGCAGCGTCCTTCTAATTATCGCCGCAAACGCCCGGTATATAGGAAGGATTCATTCCTCAGTCTCACGACACACTCTCCGCCACTGTAACAGGTGACGAGGCCAGTCCTATCTCACGGCACGACGGGTCGCAACGGCCGAAATCCCCCCTGATTAGCGTATGCAGGGCATTCCTCTACGATCGCCAACTCTTCACGAGCGTCCATTAATACTCGTACTTTTTTTTCAGGGGCGAGCTACTCTCACCCTTCCCCGCTCGGTGACGCTGGCAAGACCAGTCCAGGTCAATAAAGTCCATTCGGAAAAAATAACTAACGCAATTATTACGGGAGTATTCTGGAGAACTATTTGACCAGGTATCTGTATCATCCTGGATGTGGATCTCGACCATTTGGATATAGTTAGTGGCACTCCACTACGGCTATTTCGTAGAATTTTTCTTCCGCGTGCCTCGCGATTGTGAAATGACTTACAAGCATACTACTTACCATACTAAAATCAAGTGATCCCTGCACTCATTTGCCTTGTCTTATCCGTAAGAAAGGGATCCTGTGCTAAATCATTTCGTTGCCAATGTACTGCCTAGTTTCGAAACATTGCGTGTTGATTGACAAAACCCAAACTTCTCTTTGTCTTGTTAACCATGAGATGAAATGAAAAAAAATAATTCCCCGAGTGGCAATCGAATCGACAATCATCGCGTTTACATTCGGAGGGTGTGCTGCTGCGTGACGACGCCCTCATCATACATAATTTTTCTTTAGGGACAAATAAAAAACATGTTCACTATCGAATAGAGATCGTACTATATACTAAAGCAATAGAGAAAAATTATCTTTATTTTCATTAGAATAATTTTCAAAATTCTTTAAATAAGAGTATTAAAACTATTATATATCATAACAAAGTTGGTTGATTAGAAAAGTTTGATTTTGAAATAATATTCCTTTTTTTATATCAAACTAATTTAGGGCCTAAAAGGATAAAGATTATGTTCATTAAAAAATGCTAGGTTGTAAATGGATAAAAGAAAATCTGTTTTCCGTTACCTTAGAGACTTAGAGAAATCTTATTAATGCTTTTCTATACTACCTACTTACATTCTAAATTTGAACTTTTTAAGCCCAGTAGTTTCGGCTGTGTTTTATCTGTCAATCAATCAGTAATGATAAAGTTTTCTGTATGCTCAATATATAGATATAATTTATAGATATAATATACAGATTTAGATATAATATGTTGTGTTCTTTTTGTGCATCCCATTAGTCAAGACTTTTCTCTCGTCTATGCTCTAGAGATAACAATATTTCATGTATATTACTAACTAGTTAAACTAGATAAACAAAAATGTTTTTTTTTTGTATTCATAATTCTTAAAATGTTATTTTTGTGTTTTTAATAATAGGGATATTAGTAACACTTTAAAATACCGCTCATTTTGAACAACAATTACAGAATTCCTATTTTTTTTAAAACAAGTTAAATATGCCAATGTATGCAGAAAGGATATAATATACCTTATTGTTGCATCAAATAAGCGATATCACATCTCGTAATAAATCTGTTCGAACTTAGAAACGAAATATTTAACGATTTTCTCTCACCTACTAACTGCAGCAACATCATAAAAGTGTTAAAGACTGATCTTTTTATAGGGAAAAAGCTCGAAAAATCGTCAGGTGGTAAAAAGCCAGGAGTCATATATCACCGTCTTCGCTCCTATTATCGTTGTTACATTTGTAACAACGTAACGTAAAGAGGATTTTCAAAGAAAATACACTGGAACTTTTCGATTGGCGAAGACAATCTTAAGCCTCGAGACGCGAGGAGTAAGTTCACTTTGTAGGAAGTCTATTAATATCGGCAAATACGTACTTGATGACTGTTCAAGCAGCAGCTAAGCAGCCATCAACATTATGTATGTAGTTTAAATACATATGTTTGTTACTTTAAAAGCCAGTGCATTGATAGTTTCAGTATGTAAACGCAAAGATTTAGTTAATAAATGATAATAATTGGAATACTGCTGGTAAATATTAGTAAAATAGTATAACTGGAAAGTTGTAGAATTCACAATCAGATTGCAAACATAGTAACAAAAAAAAACTATATTTATTATTATTAAAAAAACTATATTTATTAAAAAAATTATATAATTGCCAAAGCAGCAAAATAAAGATAGATCACTCCGAAAGAGATCGAACCCACAAGCATTGTATTTCCATTTACACGCTGTGTCAACGTGGCCTCTGGAAGCATACAATTTCTACTTACACGTACATATTATATTCAAGTTTTCTAAAAAGAAGAAAATATTTTAGAAAATTTTATTAAATTACTCTTCCTAAAAAATAACGTAACTATTATTACGTAGGTATTTATGTAGCTTTTTTATAAGAGGCCAGTCGTGGCGCAGGGGCACAAAGTGTGACTGTAAAACCAACTGGTTGTGTGTTCGATCCCCACTCGAGTAGATGAAATATTTATTTAAATTTATATTTCCATATTGTCGCTCTACTCTCGAAGAAAAAGCACGGCGTTGAGTTCTGCCACTCAACGCGCAATGTCTCCAGAATTTGGCAGTGAAATCCTAGCACAATTTAGGAAAATAATCAACTATGACTAAGTCTATATTATATTTGCCCTCAGATAAAAAAATAATTTACTCGTATTGTTAGAGGTCGTTTTATTCCATTTTGTCGTGAAATTGACTGTCTCAGACCCTTCTCACATACAACTCTTATTACATGTGGGATATACGTTATTACAACTGATCCAGTGGTTAATGATTCTGCTAAGCCAGAAGATAATGAGTTCAATCACTAATCAAAATATATAACCATATTGTGTCGATTTTTGTAAGGAAGCCAGATTGAATATTTGTAATTTTTTTAGCCGCCTCCTGCCTTATATTTTTCAGGCATTCTGTTCTCAACTTTCCATTTAGTTTTCAAGACACTTCTCTCACTTAAAACCACATTTTGTCTTGAAACCAGAGCGCGGAAATGAAAATAATGTATTTGCCCAAGTGATAATCGAACTCACAACTGTCGCGTATACAATCAGGCACTGTGCCGCTGCATAACGACTACGTCAATAATTGTCGTACGTATGTATAAGTACATACATATTTATATTGTGTGTCTTTCCAAAGAGATGGAAGAGAATGTAAACCACACTTTAAAAGTAATTTGTTTAATATTATCTACAGAAAAAAGGGCAAAATACAAAAACAAAAACAATATTTCAAATGAAAGTCCTCCGAGATATAAATGGGTAAATGAATTCATCCCGTTGTGAATGCCTTAGCGTCGCCGTTTTATTAATTGATATAAATCGTTCGTCTGCGGGCGAATGCAGCGCTTAATTTGAGTTTTCATTTTAACTATGAATAATAGGAACAAAGCTTCCGTTATATATAAAATATCAAAATGACGGGAAATCATTATAAAATGCTTAATGCATAATTATTATAATTTTTGATGGGTTTTGAAATAATATTAGATACTTATAGTAGTTATTTGGTTTTCTTAAACGCCTCATGGCGTAGCGGAACCCAACGGCACCCTTTGTCTCGTTACCTGAGCGACAAAATGAAAATATAAAATAAATACGACGAAGAGAAGGCGTAACGGGAACGATGTGATTATAAAATAAGAAATAAAAACATAATCAAATGCATTTATTAATTTAAAGTAATTACAATCTTTATTAAATTATTATTAATAAAACCTTATTGAAATTCCATCCATCACACGCATTTTCACTCCCCTTTCCTCTACATAATTATAATATTTAGTATAATAAAAAAATGCGAATTAAAATATATTTATCTTAATATTTTGATAAATAGATACAAAAGAGTCAAGCCAATTTCTTTCTAGCAGAGCGTGGTTTCGATCCACGGACCTCTGGGTTATGGGCCCAGCACGCTTCCACTGCGCCACTCTGCTCTATGGTCAATATGTTAAATGTACTTACTTATATAGCTGATTTTCGATACTCCATCTCCGCTTTCCGTCCAACTTTCGAAACATTGCTTGTCGAGAAGCGGAACCTAACACCGCAACTTATCATAGCGACCTCTAATATTTATATAACTATTTTTTAGTATGTCTATACTTCGATATTTTAACGGTAATTTAAAAAAAATATTGATTGTCTTCATTAACAATAAAATCAGGTAGCTACGAAGTTGAACGAAACGAACGTTTTGTTCGACAAACTGAGAGACTCTAGTTGTAAATCAATTCGTTCATTTATTTAGATACTGAATTCTAAACTAACACATTATGATCATGTTGGCGGAGTCGGATTGCTTCTAACTATGAACTTCTTGTCGTGGATTCGATCCCGACTGGAGGAAATTAATTTATTACAGTTTAAATTTACTCTGTTAATAATTAAAGTACGACGGTGGGTATCGTCTCTGAAGACGCAATTGGGATAAAGCGTGAAGATAAAAAAAATATAAATATAACAAAAAACATTTCCTAGCTCTGTCACGATGATATTAATAGCAAATCATAGTTTGGTTAAAACCAATAAACCACCAACCAATCACCAACCACCACCACCAACCAATAAAATACTCGTATTAAATTAAAAATAACCTTTTAATTTTATACGAGTATAGCTCTCCACGATAATTAACTGATGTGCTATCAACGTCCGTCGAGTTTTCCCTCTCTTTTCCTCTCGCAGCGCTATTTACATAATTTACACAACATTCACAAAATGAAGAAGAATAAATCGTTTGACACAATCTCAGCGTCTTTTCTGTAAACACTAAATAAATAAAAAATATATATTCATTCTATTTTTGTTCATGTATGAAAAATCTTATTACCAGATTAGTTTTCCCATGTAAGTCACATATGTTTGTAACATTCACTTGGACTTGAATGTCTGTAGAGTACAGGGGTACAGTACAAAATTAGTTTGTTTTAGTATACGAGAAGCTTACTAAAGCCAGCTTAGAACTACAACGTCGTATCTGATTATATGTTAAGTAAGTTATTCATTAAATACCAAGATATATTCTAAAACGTATGAAAATTTTGAATTTGTGTTACATACAATTATAAAATATATTAATTAATACAATTTACTTCTGTTGGAAATCGTGGATGGTGGGCTTAAAAGTTAGGCAAAAGGCCGAAAGCTCCTTCCAAAATTAGAGGCCTCGACCTTTTTTTCAAATTCAAACTCAAGCTCGAGCTTTTTCTGCCTAAGGCAAAGCCCTTTCATCTGATACCTCCCTTGAACTAGCAGCTTTAATACCATGTTTTGCCCCCTTTTTAAGGCTAATATTTTTTAGAATCTCAGATCTCTTGATTTTCAGTCAGACCAGATAGATAGACAGACGGACAACAAAGTGATCTTGATAAGGGTTTGTTCTTTTCTTAAAAAGTACGGAACCCTAAAAAAGAAATCGTAATATTTTTTGAGGATTGAATAATTAAATATTATTTTTATACATAAACTAATATATTAATGAAAGAGATCAGTCGTAGTGTAGTGGCGTGTGACCGTAAACGCGACACGTTGTGGATTCGCTTTCCCCCGAGGAAATGTAATATTTAATATTTTCTTTTCTACGTGACGGACTCGAACCAGAGTTCGGGTCCGTCACTCAACACGAACGCATACAGAAATGAACGGAAAGTGGAAAGCGGAGTGTCTTAACACTAGCCTTCCTATGCCTACCCTGCTACATACTAATATGCAGCGTGAAGCAAAAAAAAGGACAGGATATTATTCATTTAATAAATATCGTAATAGGAAATCCATGTATAGCTGTCGAGTGTCGGCCCTCGCTCACACACATAATTAGTTATTGATTGATTGCTTAGTGCCCAAATCATAGGAAATTACGTTAATTACCTACAACTGATTTTCGTAGCACATTGGTCCTATTAAGCGCTGTTAGTAAAAGGTTAGTGTTAAAACTCTTTGTTCTCTACTTTCTGCTGAATATGACATTACATGTAGAGTATAAGACATAAATAAATTTTAGCATGTGCATAAGAATGTCAAAGTTTATGGCTTATCTGATATATGGCGGTCAGAGCGCTTCCAAGTAGGAGCTTTAGTTCAAGCTTTAGTCGCTGACATGTTAGAAACACTTACATATGAAGATCCAAATGCTTGCTTAGCATAGCATTCAGTTTTTTTACAAGAACTCTTAAGTATATTTTTCAAAATAGTGATTAGAACTAGAACGTCGTATTTCCATATAACAAGATAGGCAAGGGAACCCAGTGTATTACTCCAATCCCCATTTTGCCTTCTTACCAGACCAGAAATCTTAACACTACGTTCATTCTGAATATCTTGCTATATGCGGGATACGGCATTAAGTAAAAAAAACTTTACAAATGCAACTACGAAATTTCACGTTCCAGGAACAAAGTTTTTACATTTTAATAAGCACATCTAGGTTGGCGTGTTTAGTGAGGATAAATAGAAGGCTTCGGCTGCAACGCTATATTAGTCTCTGTAAATTTGGCTTATGAAGGCTTGCATTTAATATTTAGGAATATTTTATGTATTTAAAGCTTAAGTTTTAAAAAGTTACTTTTATTATAGAACACCGTTATGGTGCAGCTGATTAGTAATAGTTTATATGTGATAGTAGATAGTTTAAATTTAAGTTTAAATTATTATATTTAAAATATTGATATTTTTGTAAGAGACAGTTTGGCATGCCATGCTTCTTTATTAAAATAAACAAATATATTGAAAAAAATATCTGTTGAGTTACTGATCGGCTTTTCTCACCAAGATAACTATCTTCTAAACTAGTGGTAGCTTTATATTCATATGACACATGCAAAGTACATGATTGATTTTATTTATTAGATTAAAAAAAGTGAAAGTTAAACTTATCTGAATAAAACCAGATAAAATAATAAGTCAATCAAAAATCACATATTAATATTGTTACAAAATAATGTATATTTACCAATTTGCTAAGAAGTACACCACCCTTAGATAATTAAAGCTGTAATCACGTTTATAATGTGAGGTCGCATCTAATTACAAAATTCCAGAAATGGCTACGCTGGGTCGGTAATCATATCTTATTACACCTTTGTGCGTTGTTTCTATGTGATCTATACATAATAATAAATTTAAAAAGCCTGTCTGTCATTCCAAAACAACCGTTTTTTCTAAGAAGATATAGTTATTTATATGATACAAAGAGAAAATCTAACAATTTAAAATTGTTTGCCTGTCCATATGTTTTTGACGGTTAATCTCCGGAACAGTTTGATTGATTTTTATGGAATATTCGAAAAGCTTTAAACTACAATTTATCTTTACATACAAATAAGACTTCATACTACAGCATGAAAATGAAAATCATACTGAAAACGCTACTATTTTAGTATCTATAATTATATATCTATAGAAAATATTTCAATAATTACAATTCGTAACACAATTATAAAACCATTAAGCGTCTTTAATTTAACAACCACCACATAAAAAGCTGTAACTCAATAAGATCGAAGCTTACAAAGTTTCATGTCGCGGAAAGCTATAAAATCAGTAAAAACGAATATGAACGGATACAATTAAAAGTTATATTACGGTAATAACGTCGACGATGACGGCGGGAGGCTGTTACCGTTATGAGGGTCTCATCGTTGGAGGACCTTTATAGCGTCATCAGCTCTATATAATTAGGTGATCTTAAAAGTTATATACTCTACTGTAAGGTTGTATGGAATGAACTCCTCTTTTTAACGTTGGTCTTATGTCTATTTTCATCAAAAAGTTTATTTTGGGTAGGTAGACTTTTAAACCAATACGTAAGTTCAAAATTGCTTCAGAAAAGAAATTACCATGCTCTAGGTAGATCATAACACGATCATTTTTGTCACACAACCGCGTGAAATGAGTAATATCCGTTTAAGTAAGGATCTTGTCGTACAAATTACCGTTCTTGACGCTGCAGACTGATAAATGGTGGATTTAAACTTTTAATTTAGATGCTCACATATTTGGAATAGTATTAAATTTTAAACACCATTTATTTGCAAAAAGATCCTGTTTTTACTTCCATCAAATAAAGTACATTTTTGTAGTAGTTGGAGCCCTCGTGGTGCAGCAACTTAGCGTTTGACTGTAAATGATTGACTCCCACTCGAGGGAATGCATTATTTTCATTTGACCAATTTGATAATCAAAACAGCGCGGCATTACTGTTTGTTTATTTTTGTTTATTTAAAATATTAGCCTTAATAAGGCCAAGTTGGCCAAATCATCAGTAGAGCTAGAAAGTAATTCACGCCAAAACACCGATTGGCTCTTTATAGGGCCCAGGTTCGGCCTCATATCAAGTACTGTCTCATCTCTGGTGCATGCATGGCTGGTGCACTACAGTGTCAGCTTAAACCATTTGATCCCATACAACGTAGAGCCGTTCGAATCGTTGGGGACCTAATGATCTGTGCAGGGCTTGACATATTAGCTTTGCGTGGAGATGTCTCCTCGCTGTGCGTTCTCTACCGCATTTATCATGGGAAATGTTCTGGAAAACTGTTTGACCTGTTACCTGCCGCTAAATTTTCTAACCGCACAGTATGTCACAAACTCAAGTACCATCCACAACATCTAGATACGTAGCACTTCACTGCTGTGCGGTTTTGTAGGAACTTCCTTCCACGCGCCACATAAATGCCCTACCAGGTCGATATGACTTGGATATCTTCAAAAAGCGCATCTATCTCCATTTTAAAGGCCGGCAACGTAACTGTAGCTCCTCTGATATTACACGTAGTCGTGGGCGGTGGAGATCACTTACCATCAGGTGACCCGTACGCTCGATTGCCTTGTCATTTTATATGTCAAAAATACTATTTAAATTTAAATTTAAATATTTTTTTACATTTCTTAAGTGTTATCTATACTAATATTATAAAGAGGTAAGATTTGTATTTTTGTATGTATGTATGTATGTATGTATGTTTGTATTGTTTTCACACGACAACTACCGGACCAATTTCAAAAATTCTTTCGCTATTAGA
>DWQW01006284.1:0-16541 GCA_018249695.1 Heliconius erato demophoon | reverse complement strand
TCCTCGTAACTCAACCACGGGCTCTCATATATCAGCGGTGACAAGTGACACGTGTGCAGGTTAGTGCTGCCACTACTCAAAAAAAATCTAACAAAATTTCTTTTTAAAATAGCTCTGTTAACACATAATTTCAAAGGTGCCCCTGTTCAAAGCTACCCCCCTCTCCCCTATATATATATATATATATATATATATATATATATATAATAGTTGTAGTTAAATACATACATTAGAAACCGAAACAAATTCGTTGCGAAGCGGTTGCTCACGCTCGTCTGTATATACTTATGACACACTTAAGTAACACGTTACCTTTGTTGAGTTGCATTCATAATATTGTGTTTATATTACAGCGATTATAAAATAATTTATGTTTATATTAAAAAGAAAATTTTGAGTGTCGATTAATAAATTATTAATAATTATTATGGTTGTTTCTTAACGGTTATTTTTTTATAAACATGTTGTAGTACATTTTATGAATATTATATTGTAATTTATTAGTAATTTAAACTTGAATTAAGATTTTTTTAAAGTTTTTATTAAAGATTATTTCTTAATATATTTATATTCAGAAACCGGAAGTGGTAAATATTAATAGTCTGGCCACTTATTCATAAAAAAGATAAACAACGAAGAAACCAATCAATTTCATTTCCATTTTCTTTTATAAAGTCTAACAATCCATATTTTTAAACATTGACCAATCAAAATGTTTAGATACAAACCGTTTTTATAGCTTCACGCTGCATCCCGCACTTAGTAGCGAGGGCAGAGTGAATCTGGGAACCTAGTGTGATTTTCCGTTCCCCACTATCCGCTGAATTCTGAAGGCAAAGCGTGTTATGTGGCGGAAATCAACTCCGCAATTTGCCTCGTTACCAGATGGAGGAAATAAAAATATTCAATATTTCATATCCTCCATTCTATCCTTCAGGCAGAATGTGGAGAATATAATATTTAGACTCTACATTTTATTTATTTTTTTATTTTATTCGCCTACCCTGCTATATGCGGGATACAACGTAAAACTGAAAAAAGGTTATAAGATTTGAATTCCCTATCATCGCTTGTGTCTAACAATAAGTAGGTACATATAGAATATGTTAATTCAAAGAAGATACAAGACGATAAAAACCGGTCATACAAAAACATTATAAAGTTTTTAATACTTACGACTAATGTGACATCATCTATTATTTTCATTATTCGAGTAAAAAAAGGCGGATTCCTTTAGAGTTTAGAGTATTAAGTTGTAAATATTTCATCAATCGCTAAAAATAATTTTGAAAATTGTAAATATGTATTTAATATTACGTTTTCTAATAGGTTTTTGGTATTTATGCTAAGTATCTTACTCATCATACATTAAAAATTTTCAGCTTCACGCTGTATCCCGCATAAAGCAGATGAGGAAGAGAGAACGTAGCGTTAAGACACTCAATTCCCCATTTTCCCGCTGAATTTTCGAGGCATTACGTGTTGAGTGGCAGAACTCAACGCCGCGTTTTGTTTTGTTATCAGAAATGAAAATATTAATTGATAATAACTCATTACTCCTAGTTAGAACCGAACTCAATACCGGGGAACGGAGTGTATTAGCATTAGCTTCATAGGTTTCCTCTCCCTTTCCAGCTACGTGTGAGATAAAGTGTGAAGTTAAAATATACTTACTTCTCAATAAGTCATATAACATTATTAAATCAGCTTCCAGCCGTATCCCGCATACGGCTGGGTAGGCAATGTCGAATTCTGGCATTGCGTCTTAAGTGGCGGAACTCAACGCCTCGCTTTGCCTCGACACCAGAGCGAAGAAATGGAAATATAAATTTTAATAAATATTTCATCTCCTCGAGTGGGGATCGAACCCACAACCAGTGGATTTTACAGTCACACTGCGCCCCTGCGCCACGACTGGCCTCATAGTAACATTATTATTTTTCTATAACAGAGGAAATACTGCTCCGTCGGTTCTACCTTAGTTGCCGCAAAAGTATGGAGCGTGTGAAGCGAACTATAGACCTGTTCTTTACTATCCGCTCGACGGCGCCCGAGCTTTTCCTCAAGAGAGACCCGTGGTCACCGGAAATAAGACGAGTTTTTGAAATCACGTAAGTATTATTTTAATATATTTTATGATTGTTAGATATTTAGTTGTGTACACGTTTATTATAAATATTTTTTATTGATTAAAAGAATACATTAACTTCAAAACGTATGTTAAAACTAGCAACACAAACGCGGCTTTGCCTGTTTAACGTTATTTCTTTATTTTAGCCAAATTCTACAAAATAATACATAAATTTTACCCTATGAGTTATTTTGACGTATAAGCTTGGTTACTGTTACTGTAAAGTTTAATCTAAATCTGTTTAGTATTTTTTGCCTGAAAGTGTAACAAACATCCATCTTTGGAATTTTTCACATTTATAATATTAGTAGGATAGTAGGAAAACGCGGCGTTGAGTTCTCAACACGTAATGCATCCTCAATTCGGCGGAAAATGTGAAACGGTGTCTTAACATTTGGTTGCCTCTGCCTAACCTGCTGTATGCGGGATACAATGTGACGCTACAAAAAGGAGCATATATCTCGTATATTATTCTTATATTATTATTTTTTTAAGAAAAGTTCATTCATTTCATTTTTTAAAAAGTTGACACACAAGGTTGTAAAGAGACAGTAAGTATTTTTAATGCGTCATAAAGCGTTAAATTTTACCAAAATGTCATATTTATTTCCAAAATTTAAATACAATTAAACGCTAACCGTATTTTGAAAAAGGTTACATGATGTTTCTTAATACGGAACAAGAACAAAATGACGCAAATCGAAATAACCTTATTTAAAATGTGATTACTTTTTTTTATTATCAAGGGCAAAACCTCTTTTAATGATTTATGTTCAAATTTACAAGTTTTGTAAAGAAAATCTATTCACTATTTTAACGCATTTAAAGTTTTATTTCCACATAGGAAAAAAAATACTTTTTTAGCCGTCCTTCGACCTTTGGTTTCCAAGAAGCGCAGCATCGAATCCCGTTGCGCTTAAATTTTTATACGTTTTTAAAAAAAGTATTTTAACTTATTTATTGATTTCGTCTACAAATTCAGGCTGACCAAATTAAACTAATAGGTAATGGCAAAAAGTATTTCATATTTTAAATGTATTATTAGTAACCAAATCTTTTTGGCTGTACTGAATGTAACTGGCTGGTTTTAACACCATTAAATGTGATATTCTGAAGATGCAATAAAAAAACGAGATCCCGCCATTTTTCAATTGTTTTTCAAACAAGCAAAATGAACGTATGTAACGAAGAAATTCAGGTATAGTTAGGTACATTTTAAAGTTTTTAAATTAAAATTAAAAATATTTAAAAATTAGCTTCACGCTGTATCCCGCACACAGCAGGGTAGGCAGAGGGAACCTAGTGTTAAGACACTCCGTTCTCCACTTTCTGCCGAATTCTGGAGACATTGCGTGTTGAGTGGCAGAACTCAACGCCGCGCTTGCCTCGAAACCAGAGCGAAAGAATGGAAATATAATTTTTAGGAAATATTTCATCTCCTCGAGTGGGGATCAAACACACAACCAGTCGGTTTACAGTCACACTTTGTGCCACTGCGCCACGACTGGCCTCTTAAAGTATTATTACATAAAAGGTAAAAATGCGACGAACAATAGAACAGTTTATTTGCTTTTGCGCCATCACATTCTAAAACAATCTACCGTGAACATAACACTAGCTTTGAATAGTAAATGATAATATTATAATTAATATAAAACAGACTTGTTCGTATAATACGAAGGACCATTAATATCATTCAAACCTGTTAATCAAACTATCAAATATGTTTTTATACAATTTGCGTCATTGTAATAGTGATATCATACATATCTACAATAAACTAAAGCTTTGCCTCTTACTTTCGAAAAAAATTATATTTTAAAACCAGTGACTACAGTCAAAGATAAAGATTTATTATTGAACATGATGACTTTAGTGGCAAAGACAAAATAAAATAAGAAATAAATCGAAAAATAAAAATATTATTGAACATAAATATATTTTTATTACATTCCTTTTTCCAGCTTCACACTGTATGCCGCATGTAGCAGAGTAGAGAGAGCGTAGTGTTAAGACACTTCGCTCCCCACTTTCCGCCCAATTCTGGAGGCATTGCCTGTTGAGTGGCGAAACTCAATGTCGCGCTTTGTCTAGTGGCAAGGTGTAGAAACCAGACCGAAGACATGAAAATATTTAATATTTTCATCATCATCATCATCATTCTCGAATGGGAATCGAACCCACAACCTGTCACGCTTAGTCACACGTTAGTGCCCTTGCGCCACGACTGACTCCAACATTTTTATAAATATTATTAAATTTTATTTTACAGAGACATGTTACCACTTCCGAACAAGACAAAAGAGAACTACAAAGTATTTATTTACCGTTTGAACAATCCGGACTACGATTTATTCAACTTCGTGGACGCTGTCAAGACGTTCTTCATGCTCGCTGACACCAGACTCACTGAAGAGGACGACATTCCTTCTGGAGAAATACCAATATTCGATTCTGCTAATATCACTTTGAAATTTATAGGAAAAGTAAATTTGTCAGTGTTAAGAAAATATATGACGTACACACAGGTTTGTAATATTTAATCTTGTAACTATTAACTTTATTATCGTTGTGGGTTCGATTTATTATTTCTATTTTGAATTATATTCGTTTCTTAGATCTCCTAAAAAAAGGGCAAGAATATAAGACGTTGGGTTCCCAATAGGTTCTCAGCACTAGGCTGTTCCTTTTACCTGGCGGTGTGTGCAATGGAAGCAAAAAAATATACATTTTGGAAACTTATGACAAAATATAAACATTTCAAATACATTTAGATTTGTCACCTCTTGCATAACACGCTTAAGGACTTCAATAAAAAAAGTAAATATATATGTATGTATACGTTCACATCTCGTCAAGATAAATTTTAATACTGTTGTGAAAAATGTTGTGTTTTGTTTTGATGATTTGAATTAGTAGTTTTTGTATATAATTTTTAATGTATTCTTGTTAGATATCAAGTGTGAATTCATAATAAACCAAGTATAAATGTAGAAGTCTAATAATTAAAATCATTTTCTTATTTATTATAATAAAAAATATATAACTTATATTACATATTTGACTAATAGTTCTCAAAATTTCAGCTTTGCTAAATTGAAGTAGGCGTAGGGGCCCTGGGATCTTAGGCTATATCGTTTAAAAGTGAATTTAAATCACGTCCATTTTGAAGCAATGCGGGTGTAATAATGATAGCTAGTTGCACGCTATATGCATATTTAATGTTGACATTAGATTTTTTGCGCGAATGCGTGACAGGTTACTTACATACAATACAAAGTAAATAACTCTCTTTGAACAATTACTTATATTTATATGTTCAATATATATGTTTATATGTACAAACGTGCGTTTTACGTTTTGAGTTATTTTTATTTTTTTAATACATTTTAGCTGTTTAGAATTAAGATGTCAATTAACTCTACATATTCTGCTTAAGCTACTCCAAAAACATTTTTTTTAAAGAAACAAGTACGACTGTGCTACTATGCTGTGTGTGTGTGTATTTTGACTTTAGAATATATCTAAATTTAAAGCAAATCTTATGAATCTTATCGAAATACACGAAGAATAACATTGATAATATGACTTAAGTTGAATCAAAATCATTGTATATTCATAAAATATATTAATTAAACTAATTATTAAATTAACAATTAACTTTTATTCCAGGAATCAATACCAGTCCGGCTAAAGCAGGTGCACGTCATCAACGCACCTTCGTACATCAGCAAGATATATGCACTTTGTAAACCTTTGCTTAAGGCAGAAGTTGCTAAAATGGTATGTTGTTAGCGTTATATAAAAATATACATTCATTTAAAAAGTTAGAGTATCCAAGGGGCACGGGTTCAAATCCTGTTATTTAAATTTTTTATACGTTTTAAATAAATCAGCTTCATGCTGTATCCCGTTCATAGAAGGGTAAGCAAAGGGAACTTAGTCTTAAGATACTCCGTTCTCAACTTTACGCAGAATTTTTCGACGCATTGTGTGTTGAGTGGCGGAACTTAACGCCGGGCTTTTGCCTTGACGGCAGAGTAAAGAAATGAATATATTAATAAATAATAAATAATTCATATACTCGAGTGGGGATCGAATCCACAACCGTATTGTTATACGTTTTCCCAATAAGTATTTTTCTTCCATAAGAGTGCAGTAACACTTTAAAATTAAAAAAATATATTTAGCATTTCCCATTTATCTTGCCAAACGATAATTTTAAGTAATTATAGAGCGGTAGTTCGTCTAGTCTTCTTCGCTAGTCGTAACTAGCGTATAAGAATTTCGACGTATCAAGATAACCTATGGCTTAGTGGTCAGAGCGCTTGGATAGTTTCCAAACGACGCAGGATCTAATCCCGATATTCGATCTGGACAGAGAACGAAGAACGCAGTGTATTGAAACTGAGTACTATATTCAAAGCGTGAAGCATAGAAAATAAATAAATATAGATAATATAATATATGAAGCCAGTTGAGGCACAGGGGCACAAAATGTGACCCTAAACGCGATATCTCATGGGTACGATTCCCACTTGGGGAAATAAAATATTTAATATTTTAATTTCCTTGGTCTGGTTAATGAATTATCTATTGTGTAAGTTTTATGTGTTTAAACTGCGTAATTGTAATGTTGAAGAGAAATAAAATAAAATGTTGTTTAATAAGATTTTTTTGTTATCCTGCACAAGTTGAGATTGACCTTGTCGTTTATTTAATTATTTCAGCATAATATAATTTTTATACTTTTTGTACAATTATAAAAAGGAATATATATGAATTTTAAATTTTGAAAAATTTAAATTTAATTGCAAAAAAACGTGCAGACATCCTGTTGTATACGATGGCTTAAATAATAAAATGAAAAATATTACATCAGTAATTAGTAATCATCAGACTAATGATCCCAGTTAGTGGGTTCGATTTTCACTAGAGGAAATTAAATATTTAATTTTTACATTATTTTTGATCTGTGACGATTCAAAACGTGGTATTGAGTTCCGGCACTCAACGCGCAATAACTTCAGAAATCGATTGTTCGGTGAGTAGAAAGTGTCTTAACGGGTAACTAGGTTGTAGGTTCGATCTCCACTCGTGGAAATGAAATATTTATTTGAATTTTTATTTTTATTTCTTCGCTCTGGCGTCGAGGCAAAGAGCGGCGTTGAGTTCCGCCACTCAAAACGCGAAAAATCGGTGGAAATTGGTAAACGGAGTGTCTTAACATTAGGTTCCCTCTGCCTACCCTGCTGTGTGCGGGATACAAATATATAATCCCGGTGTCATGAGGATGTCAGTCACGTTTTAAGGTTTAATTTCTGTCATAAATATTGTTAATTTTGCATTTAGATAAAGTTCCACGAACCAAATTCAGACACGCTATACCAAGACGTGCCCCGAGAGCTGCTGCCTTCAGAGTATGGTGGAAACGCAGGTTCAATCGACCAGATTAAAAGATACTGGATAAAGCGTATAGAAGCGAAAAGGTAAATTTATTTATTTCTTTAATTTAAAAAAATATTATGTTAATTTAAGATCATAAAATTAAACAATGGCTGTGTATTTTACATGTATTATTTTATTTTATTACTTTTGACTACGAAGTCAAAAGTGCATCGTTGAGTTCTGCTACTCAATATGCAATGCCTCGAAAATTCGACAGAAAGTGGGGAACAGAATGTCTTAACACTAGGTTTTCTTTGTCTATCCTGCTATATGCGGGATAGAGCGTGAAATTGAAGATTTTTTTTGTTTTTAACAAATTCCTAAATACGTTCCTTACTATATTATGAAGCTTTCTCAATGTTTTGTTTGTACAACACTTTTTACAGAACAGTCCGTCCCATTAACACATACTTTGATAGATTTCTAATGAAATTTTGTATATTTTTCAGAGATTGGTTCCTAGCAAACGACAAGAATTGGGCCATCGATGAATCACTGAGACCCGACAGCGTTAACTCACAAGTCAAGGAACTACCAGGGTCCTTCAGATCGCTCGCTTTTGACTGACTGATGCATTACTAAATTATCACATTACAATATATAGTACTGTTAAATAAATATAACATCTAAATTAGTTCTTTTTAATATGTTATATAAAAAAGTAAACATGAAATTTGATATTATTGAATGTTGTGGAAAAAAATTGATTTAATAAATATTCTAATATATTGCACATCTATAGTCTCGCGGCATAAAAAGTAAAAAAATATATTTACAAATATTATAAATATATTAATGAAATAATGTAATTATTTCTTTAGTTCCCATGATTAGATGTTAAGGTCAACATTCAATCCATAATTTACAGTGACACCGTGTCACGACCACGGATTGTGGTAAAGTGTTCGAGGCGTCAGATTTAAAACAATTAAGAATTTGTGTCATATAATACATTTTTTTGTAAAAGGTTAGGCAGAAGGAGCCTAGTGTCAACACTCTCCGCTCCCCACTTACGGCCGCCTCGTTACCAGAGCGAAGAAATGAAAATATTGAATATTTCTTCTCGAGTGGAAATCGAACTCACAACCTATCGCAATTACAGTTGCACGCTTATGTAACTATATATATATATAAAAAATTAATAAAATATTTTTCTTATATCGCTATATCATTGCTTTTGTGCAATATATTATATTAATAGTATTTTATATTAGTAGCCAGTGATTATGTTTAAAAAATTTACTCCTAGCTTCGTAATTTAAATGGTGAGGTGTAATATATATACATGCGCTTTAATTTAATTTTTTTAGTAAATTTATCGTCCCGGCTGTCAGTGTAGTAGAAATGTTAATCACATTTTAAGAGATTTTTTTAATGAATTACTTATTTTAAAAAGTTTTATAAATAATTATAGATAAAAAGAAAGATTTATACTGTTATTTAGATTTTATATTATTAAGAAATAAATATTTACAAACAATTATGATATTTTTATTTAATTATTATTCTATATACATATTTATATTATATTTACTCTATTCTAGGTTCATTTTAATAAATTCTCTATTATATTTTTATGTTCACAAAAAAATATAAAAAAGAATAATCAAAAATAATTATTTAAAATATTAAACAAAATAAATTGAAAAATGTATTAACAATGTAAACATGCTTATTATATGAAATCTTTGTTTTTGTTATAACTTCCATTGAAATTAATTTAATATTAATTAAAACTTCTTAAAACCTATTATTTGAAAAATGAAAATAAAATTTTATACACTTTTGTATATTTTATATTTAATACTTCGTCACATCTCTACTTTCTAGAGAAAGCGGAAAGTAATAAAGACCTATCCCTTATTTCTATTGAGTGCAGAAAAAATAAATAAGATTCAAAACTAAACACAGATTAAATAATATATTGGCCAGTCGTGGCGCATGGGCACAAGCATGTGACTGTGTAAACATAACAAGTTGTAGGTTCGATTCCCACTCGAAGAAAGGAAATCTTTAATATTTTAATTTTTTCGCTCTGATGTCGAGGCAAAGCGCGGCTTTAAGTTCCGCTACTTAATACGCAATGACTCTAGAATTCGGTGGAAAATGGAGAACGGAGTATCCTAACACTAGTTTCCCTTTGCCTACCCTGCTGTGTGCGGGATAAAGCGTGAAGCTAAGAAGAAAAAACAAAATAATACGCAGATAAAATTATATACAACATTGATGTTGATGAAATGTTCAAAACTTATAGGCAACAGGTGTCAATTTAAAAAAAAAACTTTCTTTTTGTGTGTGACTCAATATGTCAGTTGAGTACGAGCGGGTCATCTTGCGACACACTTATATTATGGAGGAACTTGTTTAGTTATAAAAAAAAAGGTTGTCTTTAAAAAAATATAATTTAAAAATCAGCTTCACGCTGTTTGCCGAACACAGCAAGGCAAGCAGAGAGAACCTAGTGTTAATACGCTCCGTTCCCCATTTTCCGCCGAATACTGGAGGCATTGCGTGTTGAATGGCAGAACTCAACGCCGCGCTTTGCCTCGACACCAGAACAAATGCAAATATAAATTGAAATATATATTTCATCTCCTCGAGTGGGGATCGAACCCACAACCAGTCGATTTTACAGTCACACTGCGTTCCTGCGCCACGACTGGCCTCCAAAACATAATTTCCATTTATTATTATAATTATATAGACATTTTAATATTTTGACCAACATTTATTTAACAATAAACTTAATTTTTCGAAATCGATTCTGACCCTCAAAAGTTGCATAACTGAAAACTAATTGCAATATAATTACTTACTATTCTTACAAAATATATTATTATCGGTACTTTTAGTGTTGACATCGATTACCGTAAAAGCCTTAATATAAGTATTGGTCGTTGTTAAGATGTCAAATAAAATGGCTTCTTATTGTGTAAAAAAATCTTCACACCTTTTCTCGCATAGCAGGACAAGCAAAGGGGGAACCGTTAGTTAACCTGGGAGTCTTTATTTGCCCCAAATGGAACTACGAGTATTAAGACACTCGCGCATTGGGTGGCGGAAGTCAACGCTGCCATTTGTCAGCCTGAACAGAGAATTAAGCCTAAATCTAGGCGTTACAACCAAAGGCTATCCGACTGTACCAAGACAATGTACATATATTTATAGTAAAAATGAAGTAAATACTACTAGAATAAAATATATATATATATTTTAATTCAATTAATCAATCAATTGAAAGAGTTCTGAAGGAGCCATTCATAGAGTTGTCGAAGGTGTTATATTTTACTTTCTTCTCCATATCAGCCTTCCACGCATTATCGTTTAAGAAAAACTTTCTGAAACAACAATAGAAAGTATATTAGTCAGAAATCATAAAATACCAAACTTACATTATAAATGTCAATATAAGTTTGTTTGTTACGGTTTCACGCTAAAACTACTCAACCGATTATTACGAAGCTTCGTACATATATTCTTAGAAGTATTAGAAAGACATAGGATACTTTAAAAAAATATATACTTTGGTTATTTTTTTTATGAAAAAACACAAGGCAAACGAACGAACAAGTCACCTGATAGTAAGAGAACACCGCGCATCCAGAGGAGCTACACCTACAGGTGCGTTGCCGACCTTTGAGGTGAATATAGATGCGCTTTTTGAAGGTCGTATTGACCTGGAAACACTGTCGCAGGTAGGTCATTCTACAGTTGCGTGGCGCGTTGGAGAATGTTCGAATTACAAAATTGCACAGCAGTGGAGTGCCACTGGTGTGGATGGTACTTCAGTATGTGACGTACCGTGAAGCTAGAGAATTCGGCGGCTGATAATAGGTCAAACTGTTCTTCAGAACACTTCCCACGATAAATGCGGTAGAGAACGCACAGCGAGAAGGCATCCACTCTCTACGCAAAGCCAATGTGTCAAGCCTTTCACAGATTATTGGGTCCGGAATGATTCAAACGGCTCTACGTTGCATGCGATCAAGCTGATGCTTGAGGTGCATCAGCCCAGAGATGATATCGGAACTCCATACAAGATCGAACCTGGGTCCTATACAGGTCAGGCCAGTTGGTGTTTTGGCGTGAAGTACTGTCTCGCTCTGCTGATGACTCCCCGTTTGTCTAAGGCCAACTTGGCATTGCTTTCCAGATGATGGCGATACTAGGAGTCACTCAAAACGTTAAGGCCCAATGTGCTGATACTGGGCACGGCTATAAAGAGAGTATTTTTTAAGACTTGAACACAACAAATAGGGTTTTATTAGTGTTCTTGGGATTGAATTGAACCAAGATCTTCTCACTCCGTGAAGAAACACTCCCGAGAGAGAGATGCTTTAACTAAAGGCACAAGTTTGTATCGGCACTGGCGATGGTTCGCCAAGAAAGATTTGCGCGGCCGCAGTAATCAACGCCCTCTGTGCTATCATCTGCATAGCAGTGAATGCTAGAATCCTCTAATATGTCATTGTCAATTTCTATATTATATTTTCTTTACTTTAGCATACTCTCAGATTTGTCTTAAGTAAGAACCGAACATACTATTATTATATTTTTCCAGTCATTTCACGAAAGTATCGTCTCTCATCAAACAAAACTAGTTATAGTATACAATGACTAGCAAATACATGCATACCTGTGATCATCAATTTTCTTGCGCCATTCCTTACTTTGCTTATGGAAGCTTCCAGCTCCACCGCCGTATTCTACCGGTACATATTTTTGATCCATGTACTGGTATAAACTCTCAATGTTCGTATGAATGTGGATCTGAAAACATTTTTTTTTGCTTCACGCTGTATCCCGCACACATCAGGGTAGGCAGAGGGAATCTAGTGTAAGACACTCCTTTCCCCACTTTCTGCCGAATTCTGGAGGCATTGCGTGTTAAGTGGCAGAACTCAACGCTGCGCTGCCTCGACACCAGAGCGAAGAAAATGGAAATATAAATTTAAGTAAATATTTCATCTCCTCGAGTGGGGATCGAACACAAAATCAGCCGGTTTTACAGTCACACTTTGTGCGCTGCGCCACGATTGGCCTCTAAGTATATTAGTCAGAAATCATGAAAACATATTTTTGAGTTATATCTCGACTTCAAAGATTTTTGGCAAAGCGCGGCGTTGAGTTCCGCCACTCAACAAGGAACAACTCCGGAATTCGGCGAAAAATGGGGAACGGAGTGTCTTAACACTAGAATTCATCTGCATATCCTGCTGTGTGCGCTATACAGCGTGAAGCATTTTTTTTTTATACATATTAGTGATATTTATAAAAATAAAATTAGCTAT
Organism: Heliconius erato demophoon; assembly: GCA_018249695.1. Lineage (NCBI taxonomy): Eukaryota > Metazoa > Arthropoda > Insecta > Lepidoptera > Nymphalidae > Heliconius > Heliconius erato. The sequence continues at coordinate 3,671 of DWQW01006284.1, read as the reverse complement.
TTGCAGGGTAGGCGGAGAGAAAATAAGAAAATGTATTTTGTTGCGGAAAAGTGGCGGAACTCAACTCGCTTTGTCATGTTGCTGGAGCGAGGAAATTAAAATATTATATAACTCATTCTCATGAGTGGAAATCGAATTCGTAATCTTCATGTTTACAGTCACAGGCAGTGCTACTATGCCACTGTGCCACAACCGCCTGTATTTTTAATTTTTCCCCTAGAAATATTTTTTGAATATCTACTTACAATATCAATTACTTCAGAAGGTAAAATTGGTCGGATAAGAGAGTACACCTTTTCATAATACGAGGGTGCTTTTATACCTATTATTTTCTTCACTCGCATTGGCATTGATTCCTGTAAAATGGGTAATGTATGTAATGCGTTAAAAATATATTAAAAGATTATATTTAGTTTGAAATATTATTTATATTTGTATATAATATATATATCTATACATATTTATTAACAAAATCAGTAAATAATATTTATCTCTATAAACTTACCAACAAAAACATAACGAAGTCCCTCAAATAAACTATATTCAATTTAGGAATTAACTTCAAAGAAACAAATGACAAATCGATGACCACATAGTGCTCGTCCGCATAATGGGGGTGGAAGGTGATCCAAATATCCTTATGCATTGCCACAGTTTTCAAGAAATCGTAAAATAAGAAATTTTCTGGTGTGGGTTCGTCAAACTTGAAGAATATCGCTTCTTTGCCGTCGAATGGATATGTCCCTACAGCACTAAAATTGTTATAAATATGTATTAGTATTGAGTTTATGAATAAGTATTGAGGCCAGTCGTGGCGCAGGGGCATAAAGTGTGCCTGTAAATCGACTGGTTGTGGGTTCGATCCCCACTTGAGGAGATGAAATATTTATTTACATTTATATTTTCATTTCTTCGCTCTGGTGTCGAGGGGAGCGCGGCGTTGAGTTCCACCACTCAACACGCAATGCAGAAATTGGCGGAAAGTGGGGAACGGAGTGTCTTAACACTAGGTTCCCTCTGCCTACCCTGCTGTGCGCGGGATACAGCGTGAAGCTGAAAAAAAATGTATTAGTGATACTGATCATTGGAGAGGCAGTCGCGGTGTAGTGGAACTGAACGACGGTCGTGGATTCGACTTCCAGTCGGAAGAATTCATTATTTATTATTTTTTATTCCTTTGTTCTGATACCAGACGACAGCGTTGAATTCCGCAACTCAACACGCAATATCTCAAAAATTCGGGTGGGAATGGATTCGTATACAACGTGAAGCTAAATAAAAAATCAAAATCATACATTAAAGATCAAACATTAAATCATAAAGCTTTACTTTTTCTTGGTCATAACCTCCTTTTCTTACTTAGTGAATATTGAAATTTCACATGTAAGTAGAGTAGAATAGAATATACTTTATTGCACACAGAAAAACAAAAGAAATATAATATACAGATAACAAAATAATAACAATATATGTTTGTAAAATGTAGGCTAGGTAGAGTAGCGGAACACTAAGACCCGTATGTTTAAGCCACTCTCAAATCTAAGATCGATCTTGAGATGCCGTTTTCGTTTATAAATTATATATCTATGAATGAAAACGGCATCTCAAGATGGATCTCAGACTTGAAACAGATTTATATACCGGCCTACGAGCCTTAAGCCTTTTGATAAAGTATTTTTTGGTTTTGATAGAGAATTCATTTAATACATTTTTTTATTGTAGGTAAAAGCTTATGCGCAGTAAATGGATTCCATTGTACGGGAATTACGGTGGAAACAAATAAGGTTTACTTTGTTGCTTAAAAACAATTGTTAATAGAAAATAGCCATAAATAATAACATAATATGGTGACACTTCGTATTATGTTAAATTATACGTATTAAAGTATATAATAGCGGTTTCCTAGTTAGTACAATCAGGTAATTTTCTTTAGCAATAGGCGGATATGATATAAATATATGTAATATATTGATACAAGAGAATAAGAAAAATATGGAAAATAAATACTTTGTATCACTATAGATTAGGATGGGCCAAAAAAAATGTTTGTTTGCTATAGAGAAAATATTGTTTTGACACGGAAAAAATATCTTTTAAAATGTTGATCTTTTTTCTTTCATTTCAAATTTTATTGTGATTTAAAGAATAATATTGTTATAAAAACCAATATAAATCCTTTGGAAATTAAACGATAGTCAAAAAAGTTTAATTTCCGCCGAATTTTAAAGGCATTGCAGGTCGAAAGGCGGAACTCGACACCAGAGCGAAAAAATGAAAATATTAAATATTTCATTTCTTCGAGTGAGAATCGAACCTAGAACCTGTCACGTTTACAGTCACACGCCTGTGGGTCACAAGACTACGCCACGACTGGCCTCAATTCATTATAATGTATATTATTTGAATTAGAGGCTGATGAAGTGTATATATAATTATGTAAGTATGTTTTTGTATGAAGACAAATCGATGTGACCTTTGCAGTAGTTGAATGCTTAAATATAAAAAACCCGTTGTACATTTAAGATTGTAATGTCAAAATTTAAATACATGAATTTCCTTTTCTTAGAAACTAACATTCATTAAAAAAAATCATAAGAAAAAAAAATGAAATTGTGTCGCAGCGGCACAAGCCCGTGACTGAAACGCGATGGTTATGGGTTTGATTCTCACACAGGTGAAAGAATTATTCATATTCCGAGAACGGAGTATCTTAATACTAGGTTCACTCTGCCTACCCTGCTGTATGCGGAATAAATACATCGTGAAACTGAAAAAATATTAGTAAAAAAATATTAATTTTATATAAATATCAAGAGGCTTTGAGGCTAGTCGTGACCCAGGGGCACAAAGAGTGACTGCAAAACCGACTGGTTGTGGGTTCGATCCCCACTCGAGGAGATGAAATATTTACTTAAATTTATGTTTTCATTTCTTCGCTCTGGTGTCGAGGCAAAGCGCAGCGTTGAGTTCTGCCACTCAGCAGGCAATGCTTCCAGAATTCGGCAGAAACTTAACACTAGGTTCCCTTTGCCTACCCTGCTGTGAGCGGAATACAGTGTGAAGCTGATTTATTTATTTTTATAAATATCAATAAAAGAAATTCAATATTATTTACCTATTTCCATGATTTTTTTTAAACTAAATAATAATATACGTACGTGCGATCTACAACGTTTTTTACATCAGGTAGTAGCGGATCCCTTCTGGTATACACTTCGGGCATCAGTGCTCGTGTGGTGCAAAACTTCTCAATATACTTCTTGGTCCCCTCTAAGCTGAAGTAGCAGGTATGCAAGAACCTGTACAGTAATTGATCATCTGAAACTGTGGAAAGGTAGTTGAAACTAAATATAATTGAAAGTTCCTATATTTATTTAAATACATAAACAGACAAAAAAAACGAGCGTTTACGCATCGTTTTTGCTGCATTTTATATGAAATTTGTAACGTAATCAAAATTTATAGGATACTTCCCTTGGAAAACAAATAAAAGCCCCAAATTCGAAAATTGAAAAATATCATTACAAAGGAGACTGAAACTATCCCATACATTTTTGGGCCCAGAATGTAAAGATATGAAAATGGTATGATTTAATAGATTTAGGTACATCATTCCCTCCTTGAAAACTATATAAATTTTGGCAATCTGAGAGCTGAGTTATTAGAGATTT
>DWQW01006283.1:0-16541 GCA_018249695.1 Heliconius erato demophoon | reverse complement strand
GTGTAAGAAAAAGCTTTACCCGTACCATGAGCGATGACTTCAGATAGTTAAAGTTCCATCGAAGTTGGCAAGACATAAGGGTATCCTGTTAGTGAACTCCTTTTGAAGTTAAAAACTTCCTTTAGAACATCTGTTCCGGAGTGAGGAGTGCTTTTGATATTTGTTAAATCATACTGTCCTTGCATTGCATTTTTTTAGATTTACGCTGTGGCTAGAATTACGACACTCCGTTCCTAACAAGACACTTCTATTTCTCATTTTCCGTCAAATATTAAAGACATTTGTTAAGTGGGGCAACTCAATGCCGCAATTTAAATGGTATAGAATTAAAATAATGATTATATATATAATATTTTTTACTACACATATACATGTATGTATAAAGAGTGTACGTTCTGGCTACATTTACAGTACACAATTTCTTTAAAATGAGCAGAACATAGAGAAAGAAGTGATAAAGGAATATTAGCATTTTCTCTAAGCGATTTTTCTTTTTTTTTTCTTCAGCTTCACGCTCACGAGAGGCAGAGAGAGCATGGTGTTAAGACTCTCCGCTTCCCATTTTCCGATTCAAAAAATCGGAAAATCTTTTTTAATTTCTATCATTTTCAAAAATTATTATCATTTTCGTGCCATGCGTAAATACGAACAATATATACAAACATACATTTTTATACTCTATGAAAATAACGTAATGGAAATTATGAAAAAAAAAGAATGAATTAATTACTGAAATTACAGATCTTCGGTTTTCGCAATTAACAATACACATATTATTAAAATTTCTTTTTTTTTTGAAGTGGGCGTGATTTTCACTGGGAAGTAGCAGAAGGAAATAAAAGTAAATCGCCTCTTGGGTTCAGTCCACAATGTTTAGAAGACGCAGGTTTGATTTTCTTGACGAATTGATTGATTTTGAATGAATGAGAATTGATTGATTGATATATATGTATAAATATTCTCAACACATAAATTAATATTGTTCTCGTTAACTTTAACGACAGCAAATCTTTTTATATTTCAATACAATAAATGAAAAAAACTTAACTTAAACGAAAGATTATATCAATTTGGAATACAAAGCCATTACAATGAGGTCTAAAACAATAAATTTATTATAACTTAGCTAGGAATTAGGTCAGTATGAATTAGGTCAAGGTACACAATATTAAAATGTTAAGATGATGATAAGATGTGTGGAAATTATAAGTACTTATCAACAAAAAAAAAGATTATTAATCTTCAAACGCCAACAGATTTTCTTAAATAGACTAAACTCCCTCTCTTCCTTAACTTCTCTATTCCAGAGTTACAGCGCCACAGCCAGATAAACAGTTCCACAGATACACAGACACGCCAAATTGATTAAAACAGATTATATCAGATAAGGTCAGGTTACTCTGTGACCTTTTCAGTCAGCACTACCCACTATTAATAGGTACATAGTGAAACATACATCGTTTTCAAACTCCAATTCTACTTTTGCGGTTAAATTTTAAACTATGTATATACAAAAGTTACCCGTTCCGCAACACTCGAAGCAATTTTCAGCGTTCGATAGAACTCATTTCAGCATTTTCGAGTTATAATGTAGAAACGTTTGGCACCGATTTTGTTTGTGGAAAATAAAATGTCTTAGTGTGCTATAATTACAGAAAATTATTAACAAAATTATATAATGAACATGATCAAAATGGCCAATCGTAGCGCGGGGGCGCAAGTGTGTGACCGTAAACGCAACAGGCTGTGGGTTCGATTCCCTCCCATGTAAAGGAAATATTTAATATTTTAATTATCTCGCTTTGGTAATGAGGTGAACCGATGCGTTGAGTTCCGCTACTTAACACATATGATAAATAAATTGATTTTCTAATTTCTCAAAATAACACTGAATCCGTGGTGGTGCTATGGATTTTTGTTTTGTTAATGTACAATTTTTGTCAGGACTCAGGACTTCGATCCTAACTATAGGGCAAGAGATTTCATGTCCGCGCTCTTGTAAAATGAGTTGCGGCGTTAAGTTCTCCCACTCAGTGTCTCGAATTACGAATAGCGGAGAACAGAGTGTCTAGTTTCTAGTGTCTAGGTTAGTGATATTTTCTGGTTACTTTGGTATGCGCGAAAACAAAAAATAAAAAAAATTTGCAGTGGATGGCCGAATGTGTTATTCTCAGAGAAAGGCAATAGAGCTATAAATTCTTTATGTCGGACAAAAGTTTCAACTTTTATTTTAAAAGTTACGCTTCACAACGAAATATCCATATTTATATGTTATTTATGTTGATAATAGAACAAAATAATGATGCTTCATATATGGAGCAGAGGATTTTCGCTAAGAAACTCCTGTTTCTTTATATAGGTATCTAAAACTACAACGACGTGTTGTTAACATATTACACACAGATTAGTTATGATGAAATTCAAATTTAGTCTTATCTCGAATCGAAAGTAAATTAGAAAAAACCGGTCAAGTGCGAGTTGGATTCTCCCTTTGAGGGTTTTGTACTAATTTCAAGATTGAAGATGGAAGTACGACAAGAATTACTCGTATGTCTTTTATAACCGAAATAAATTAAAATCATATTCGTTGTAACCGTCGAATGAGTTATATTAATTATTAAATGATTCGAAATGAATAAAGTTTAAAATGTATTAGCGATGAAAATGATGTTAAACATATTTTCCTTGAGCGCCCGTCGAACACACTACCATCGTGTGCCCGATATTATGCCACTGCACCATAATGGTGTAAATACATGCAAAATATTTTGTTAACAAGAGTCAAATATTAAGTTATATATTTGAGGACGAAAATAAAAGTAATGCAGCAGCTTCTCGCCCGTTTTTGCATATCCAGGTAGAGGGGAAACCTAGTGCCAAGACACTCCGATCCTCATATCCCCCTTATATTCTAGACTGTATTGATGTTTTATCTGTTAATGAAAAGAAAGGAATTTAAATATTTTAATTTCTCGTTTTGCGAATTGAACTCACTGTTGCCCTTTCACACACTCTCCTACGCCACGACGGCCTCTGTGTATAAAAATACTTACTCCCTTTTAAATTTTCATAAAAATATTATATTCATATATGCCAAATTATTTAATTTCGTTACAATTTACAAAAGAATTCACCTCTGCCAGTGGATTTGCCGTTTCCGCCTTAATTATGCAAGTTCCGGTAATACTGGTTTCAGTATATAATACCTTTAAATCTTATTTGTACTGACGCACATATAAATTTTAGATGAGAAAGGATTGTTACGAGTTATTTTGGTTGGATATATATTTTGTTTTGGAGATACCATTAATTAACATTTGGCTTTCGAAGTATATGGGTTCTAATCCTGTGCTACGTATGAGCATGAATTTATTAAGGTAAATACTCAATTTGACATTTTGCTTCTGGTATTAAGGTAGTAGGATTATGTGATTGTTTTTTTTTTTAAGTATATAGCATATAATGTTTTGTTTTGTTGGGTCACGATACTCAATACGCAATGCCTCGAGAATTCGGTGCGAAGTAGGGAACGGAAGTGTCGTAATGGGAACGGATTGTTTTAACACTACGTTTCCAGGTTTCCACTCCCTATCCTGCTATGTGCGGAATACAGCGCTAAAACAAAATAGAATGAATAAATTAACGAAATAATAAAAAAAGATTAAAAAAAATTAACATAATGTTGCCGTATAACACTTTATACGTTAATATGCACTTGTTATATACATTGTTCTCCCATTCATTTAGTACTAAAACTTTGCTATATAAATTCAAATCGAAGGCTTTACCGAGTTAAGCTTAGTTTAACTCAGATTTTATTATAATTAAACATACGTTAAAATTTAAATTGTATTGTATTGTGTATGTGAGGCCAGTCGTGGCGCAAAGCACGAGGTGTGACTGTAAAACCGACTTGTGTTGTGGTTGTGAATTCGATCCCTACTCGAGGAGATGAAATATTTACTTAAATTTATATTTCCATTTCTTCGCTCTGGTGTCGAGGTTAAGCGCGGCGTTGAGTTCTGCCACTCAACACGCAATGCCTCCTGAATTCAGCAAAAAGTGGGGTACGGAGTGTCTTAACACTAGGTTCCCTGCCAACCCTGCTGTGTGCGGGATACAGCGTGAATTGTGTATGTAATTTGTATTGTATTATGTTAAATTTAAATTGTATTTAATTAACATTCTTGTAACATATCTACATATTACAGAATTAATAAACTTTACAACCGAGCAAGAACATACAGACATACACATTTCATATTTCATATTCATATATTCTAAATTGAACTTAACGACAAACCGTAAACCCTCAATTCACGAAGTTCAAATACCGAAATGTTATTCCATTGTTTCAAAAATGAGTCTTAAAATTTCCGAATTTTGTCTAAAATACTCCAAATTATATACTTGTAGAGGAAAACGCGGTTAAAGAGGATTTATGGCCTACGGTATTTTCATGAAGTTAATAGCTGTCGCAGTCAGCTGTGCGATAGCTTATGCGATACCGGAAGCCTTGTTATTTCATGTTAATCACTTTTTAAGTACGTGAAAGGAATTGTATGAATGTAGTTGTAGGAGTTTTTATATACAGCCGAACCTGGAAACCTAGTGTTAAGAGTTTAAGAGTTTAATGGAAACTATTAAGACTCTTCCATAGTTCACTTTCCATCGAAGTCTGGAGGCATTGCGTGATGAGTCCAGAGCAAAAAAATGAAAATTTTAAATATTTCCAATGAAAATGTTGTTGTTTTAAAGAAAATGTAAAATATTTTGATTTCCTCCAGTAGAAATCGAACCAATAACATGTCCCGTTTACAATCGCACGATTGGTAATAGGACAGGTTGTCCCTGCATCACGACTGGCATCAAGATGGAGTAATTAGACAAAAGTATTATAAATATTAAAATATTATAAATAATACTATAACAACATTTATAACAACATACTTTGTCAATTTAAAAATATATTTCACATTTTTGAGACTTAAATGCGCTTACAGCAGCGCAATTGTAAATAAAAAAAAGTTTGGAGGCGTAATGACTATCACAAAGTTAGAGAATGCTTACTCTGAAATGCATATACATTTTTTTTCAAATAGTATTAGCAAGCGAAATATGAAAAAAAATACATATATTTTTTATGATTAAGCTGTTTTCAAACTATAATTAGCAACAATCTTGTTTTATGAGTTTAATGTAACATTTTCATATTAACTTATTATGATTGTTGAATTTGCTGGTTTTACTATGTACATATCTTTGTTTCATCTATTATCTTGAAGACGCGATGGCGCAATGGTAATGCGTCGGAGTGTAAACACGAGAGTTGTGAGTTCGACCCTTACTCGAGGAAATTATTATATTTAACTAATTTCATTTTGCCTTTCTGGTAGACAAAGCGCGGCTGTGTAATCCACCACTCAGCCCTAGCCTCCTGTAGGTAGAGCTACAATGATTTTTGGAAAAAAAGCGTGAAGCTGTTTTTTTTAAGTATTATAAAAATTAGGTCTCAATATTTTAATGCTTTATAAATATTTATAAACATGGTGTAACTCGATCGACGAATCAACATTAGTCTATGGATAGGAGAGACTTCAGTACCTATCCTATCTACATGGGGGTAAAATGGATAGGTGAAGTCCTCTATCTGTATACTACCGTTGATTCGTCGATCGAGTTGCATCCTGTTTTCTTTGATTTAATGTATGTATCGAAATGGATTTGGTAGTAAAGATAATATTTATTTTTCTATACTTTCGATATATCTAATAAGGATTTAATGACTCTTTAGTTTTGTATATTAGATGGTAAAAACTAAACGCGGCCACTTATCCGATACTTATTCTGATAATTCCGAACATCGAGTATTTGTAATAATTAATTTTAAGTACAAAACAATCAATATTTCATTCTTTGGCAACATTCACCCAGCAGATACCTCACGTAGTCACGTACATTTAGAAATACGCGCTTTTACTTACACTTCACCACATCCTAATTACCTTACTACAGCGAACAGGCACTAAGATAGATGAAGTTACTTTTTAGAAAACATACGTAAATTTCAATATCTATGTTATTGGGTAGCGGAAATTTGTTAAAATCTCCCTGCAGAGGTGCTAGCAACAAAAATAAGTTGCAACAAGCATATAAGAATTTCAACGTAGCCCGATAAGAACGTATAGCTTAGTTGGTCAGTGTGCTTGGACGGTTTCTAAAGAGGCGCGGGTCAAATCCCGCTACGTTCAAATTTCTTATATTTTCTAAAAAGTATTTTTCTTTCCTGAGTGTGGTATTACACTTTAAAAAATGTAAAATAAACGAAGTTAACTAGTAAAACAGTAGCACTTCATATAAGTACATTTAGGTCATACTACAATTAATTTTGTAAATATATAATCACAAGTATGTATTTCTGTCACGGCATTGCGTGTTCTATGAAACAATGGAAATTAAAATTACGTCGTTTGTTTTTTTATAATTAGGTTAAAATTGTGTCACGTTGGAAGTGATTTTTTTGTCACGCTATAGGGGGCTGTTGGGTCTTGTTACTTTAAAACTATACTGTCACGTCAAAACATAAATATTATTTTTTTAAATGTTATTTTAATAGCTTGTATCCACGCACACGCTTTGGAGTATGGTAGTGATATAAAAAAAACTGCTTCACGCTGTATCCCGCACACAGGGCTTCAATCTTTATTCGAATTATTTTTTTTGTTTAATATGATAATCTTTTTAATTGTCCCGCTGTAGTAAACAGATTATGGCGTTGCGGTCCGCCTCTCAATACCTATTTTATAAAATTGGACGGAAGGCGTGGAAGAGAGTGTCACTAGGTTCCTTCCGAAAACCCCGTAGTTTGCACGCTATATCCTGCATATAATAAAGTAACCTAGGCAGGGGGAAGCCTAGTGTTAAGACACTCCATTTCCCATTTTCCGTTTAATTGTCGGGAACATTACTTGTAACCAGAGTGAGTATGAGTATGAGTTGAGTTACCAGAGCGAAAAGCTGAAAAAAATTAATTCTCCCAAGTGAGAACCAAACTTACAACCGTCCCGTTTACAGTCACGACGCTACTACACCACAACGGCCTTCAACAACTTTTATAAAAATAAAACACAAAATTTCAATGAATAAATAATATTCGTTTAAAATATTTAATTACTATAAGATTCACTTTATTTACATCGGCTGTAATAAATATTGTATCAGTTTAAAATTACACTCCATTTTGTACGGATGTTTATTTAATAAAACAAATGAAGCACTGCTTCGTGATAAAGTAAGAATATTGAATCATGTATGATCGATAAATACTTGTTTACTGAAAAGTAAATATTTTTTTAATTAACTTATAATTTAAAAAAATAATTTATTATATTATAATTTATACTATTATATTATATTTATAAACGAACTTATATCTATTTATTTTTTTCTATTGTTAGTGATCGGCAAGTGGGATGTATCAAATCTTCCATTCAACGCACTCGCAATCAGGAGGCGCAGAACGGAGAGTCTTAACACTTAATACTAGAAAAGTGTAAAGCTAAAGCATAAATCAATCGCATACTGGTTTGTAGGGAAGGTTTAGTTCATATTTTGAATATATTAAATGAATGAATGTTCACATTATAAATTATTAATAAATTTAATTTAATAAGTTATTATAATTTAAAGATTAAATAATTAGTATTAATTAATAAGAAGTAGTAGCTTAATATCTAAGAATTTCTTTATTTTTTTCTATTTGTGTTAGATATAAGTAGGTCTACTGTATATAATTTTGTTATAAAATAATTTTGAAGCAACATTTTTGAGTAATGTTACGTTATAATAGTATAATTAATTAACTTTTACCCTATAGTAAATACCTACTATTATAACCAAATTACACGCTATATTCCGTTGGAAATATTTCCATTTAAAATCATATCTTTATGTTTTTTGAGCTTCACGCTGTATTTTCTTTAATTTTAACCGAATTTCCAAGCATTGCGTGTTGCGTGGCGGAATTGAACGCCGCAAAAATTAAATTTATATTTCTAAAATCATTTGATGTCGCTACCTAAAGAGAATTGAGTTCCTCTTCATATTTTTTAGAAAACACTCCTTCTGAGTCGTATTTGTCCACGAGTTGCTGCCAGTAGTCCGGTTCGTTTCTTATTAAATGACGTATAACCCTTCGTACGCTCTCCCTTTGTCCGTCTGTGCAACCGTCGCAACCCTGTTGCAATGCTTCGGTTATGTGGGCTGAAATATATGTAAAAAATTATATAATAATATAAACTGTTATTTAATAATATAACTTTAGATATATGACTTAATAGAACGATAAATCGTATTGTTTTTTCTCTTTCTCAAGTTAATCTAAATTGGTTAGGTCGGTCGAGGTTATCAAATATTTAGATTTTCACTTTCTTAAGCAGAGGGAGATTAGTGTCAATATACTTTGTTCCCATTAAAACACTTCCGTTCCATACTTTTCGCTGAACTCTGAAGGCCTTACTTATTGAGTGACAAACCTAGCGCCGCGCTTTGTCTGTTTACTAGAGACAAAGCGAGGAAATGAAAACATTTCATTTTTTTGAATGGGAATCCAACCCAAAATCTGTTAATTACAGTCGCATACTTGTGCCCCTGTACTACGGCTCTCGTCTAATGTGTTTAGTCAGTAGATATGTCTATAGTATATTTATAAACACGCTTTAACCCGCATATAGAGGAATAGGCAAAGGAACCTTGTGTTACGGCACTGGTTCTAACGCACCGCCTAATTTTTGATATAAGTGTGTTTAGTGTCTTTATCTTGTTACCAGAGCGAGAAAATGAAATTAAATAATTTCACCATTGGAACTCTCCTTTTTGCTATACTTACTAACCTCTCCTTTATAGTGGATTCTTCATGTTTTAATATATCATTAAATAAAATTGAGGCCAGTCATGGCGAATCGGCATGAAGTGTAACTGTAAAACCGACTGGTTGTGGATTCGATCCCCACTCGAGGAGATGAAATATTTACTTAAATTTATATTTCCATTTCTTCGCTCTGGTGTCGAGGAGAAGCGCGGCGATGAGTTCCCCCACTCAACACGCAATGCCACCAGAATTCGGCAGAAAGTGGGGAACGGAGTGTCTTATCACTAGGTTCCCTCTGCCTATCCTGCGGGATAGATGTGTGCGGGATACAGCGTGAAGCTGATTTGATTTGATTTAAAATAAATCAAATCAGCTTCACGCTGATATAATATTTTTTTATAACTTTACATCAATCACACGATATTGTAGTATAAGAGTAATCATGATTTAATATTAGTAATATCTACATCTAATAATAAGGAAAATAATACTAAATTACTATAATTATTTGAATATTTGTGAAAAAATATATTTTTATTTTAGTGTTATACAACACTGTCGTGATATCGGAGATACTTGGAAGATTATGTAAAAAAAAGAATACGTTTTTTTCTATAGTAAATACTTTGGATATACAAACAGCAAAGTTTGATTGTCCCTACAACACTTTTATATCTCTAACTTTTATCTCTCTACGGAAAAAGATCAAAGAATCAAAGATCAAGAATCTTATCAGGAGATTTTTTGCCAAAAGCAAAATATAACTAATTTGTAAATCACCAATTTTCCTTATATGGAAAATAAACACAATAAACAATCATCGCGTTTTGTCAGGTAAACGTCAATTGCACCGCGATAGCGTGCATACTATATTATCTATTATTATCGTTTTTCTTCTGGCATCAAGGCAAAACCCGGCGTTGAATTCCGCCACTCAACACGCAATGCCTCGAAAATTTCAGCGGAAAGTGGGCAACGGAGTGTTTTAATACTAAATTCTCTCCGCTTATCCTGCTGTGAGCGGGATACAGCGTGAAAGTGATGATGATGATTTTTTTTGTCTCCATTCCCCGCTTTCCGACATATCTTTTGAGACATTGCTATTTCTAGCGAAAGCGGTGCAATTCAACACTGTTCTGTCTTGTTACGAGAGCGAAGAAACGCAAATATTCCTTTCCCTCGAAGGAGAATCGAACCCACAGCCGTCGATCTTACAATCAGACGCCACTGCGCCATGGCAGCCTCAATTAATAAATTATTTTTAATACATATATAAAAAAAGACTCACTTTTTAACTCTCTCCCTTCCGGCGTACATCTTCCCTTATCCAGAGTGCACTTTATATAGGCTTGGAGCAACCTCTTGTTTGCTAGCACCTCGTCTATGTTGACACTGTCCAATCTGTCCGAGTTTACTTGAGCCTCAACTATTATGAGACTGGCTACTAGGGTAGCAGTAGCTAATAGGAGTTGCATCCTGTATAAAGAAAATCAAAATCAGCTACAGCTCAAAATCAGGTAAGGCAGTACCTTGTGTTAAGACACTCCGTTCTCCACTTTCAAACATTCTGAATAACATATTATTATATGTTATTCAGAATGTTGTGTTATTATATATCCTATAGAATGCGAAATTGTTTGGAATATCTTCAGAAGTTATTAATAGTATGACGTGGTGGAACGAAGGATTGTAGTAATTTGTTTGAGATATCAAAGCGATGGAGTAGTAAAGCTGATGTTACATAAAATAAATTTATATACAATATATGTATCAAATATTGGGTGAGCCTAGTAGTTGCTCACAGGGGTTGTGGGTTCGATTTCCATTCGAGGAAAATTAAATATTTATGTAGAGAAGTAACTAGGCAAATCGAGTTCCGCCACTCAACTCAACACGCAATGCTTCCAGAAATCGGCGGATGTTGGGAACGGAAGTCTCTGCATAGAAAAGAAATGTCTTAACACTAGGTTCCCAGGTTCCATCTGCGACCCATACATACTCTCTATGTGGAGGACAGCGTGAAACCAAATAAAATCTATATATAATAGAGAACATTGCAATTTTATAAAAACAGATCATTGAAATAAGATTAAGAAATTAATAGATATTATTTTGATTTATTTTTATTCTCGACTCATATACCTAAAGATTTTAGATTAGATTTGGAGAAATTTCAAATATTTTAATTAAATTTCTCATTTTATGATTACATAAAAAACTTTCTTAATATACTCTTATAGCATATTTAGAATGTTTTTATGTAACGATATACCAAAACAAAAGTCAAAAGTAGTAAAACTACATACGAAGTGCTTTAATTATTTTAGTAACCACAGTAGCCGCAGTGCGTCAGTCTTAGTATAAAGTTTACGAGGGCTGTTATCGTTAAGGTCAATTATTCACTTAAATTTGACAGATATTCACAATTAAATACTTTGTAAACAACTTGCTTTTACGGCTTTGCGGCTTCGCCTGCTTATTCCAATGGGACTAACTAAGAGTTCGATCGAAACGATTTACGTGATGTAACAAATCCTGTGGCTTTCCTTTATTAATGGAATATACAAAACAGAATAGAAATCTTTAATCGGAACTAGTACTTTCTGAGATAAGTGTGTTAAAACAGATAAACTCTTCAACTTAGTGATATTATAGTATAGAAGTATAGATTTTAATAGTATCTTTTTTTAACTTCACTCTATATTCCGCACAAAGCAGGTAGTCAGAGGGAACCTGTAAACCTATTGTTAAGACCAGAATGTCTTAACAATGGGTTTTCTCATTAACACACTTTCTGTTCCACACTTTTCGCCGACTTTATTGGGCATTGCGTGTTGAGTGACGGAACTCAACGCCGCTCTTTGCCTTACAATATCACACTTGTGCCTTATGCGACGACTGACCTCAAATACCTAATATTAAAATAATATTTGGATAATTCAAAAGAGTGAGTTGTAAAAGTATATTTTTATAAGTAATATTTTTAATTTGAATATGGGAAACGAAAAGAATATGTTATGTAATTATAAATTATTCCATTTTGTTTCAGGTATGTTCTGCAGAAAAAATATATACGTAGTAAAAAAGACGGTGATGTATTTAGAATTTATAAAAGGGAAATATACATGCGTAACATTTACATATGTAGGTGTAATGAATACACTGTGTCTCAGTGGGGCAGTTTTTAAATATAAACCTAATGGTTGTGTATTCGAATTCCTTTTAGGGTTAAAACGATATATCAATTATTTTCTTTCCCCCCTCTTTGATGAGACAAATCGGGGCGTTGAGTTCTGCCAATCAACAAAAATGTTTCGAAAAGGAAAATACAGTGTGTTGACACTATATTTTCTCTGTTACATATAGATTTTTTGAATTTTCACTCTACTACTAGGTTCTTCTAATGTCCAACCATGTTTTACACACACACGTAATTTAACAAATTATAAATTATAAACTCACGTTATAACATAAACAAAAATCCTTTAGTATTATTAAACACGAAGAGCACCTAAGTTTGACTGACTGCCTCTCCTTGATAAGGTTCTTTTTATATTTCTATAGAAGATTTATTCATTAATTTACATTTAATAGTAAAAATCACGCGAATCAGTTATTTGAGTGGTATTGTCTGATGTAACGAGGTTAGGTTTTTACAATTTTCTTTTTCATGATCCTATGATCATAACGTGATATAATTGGAGCTGATAGTTGATCTCAGAGACGTAAATTAAGTTTTAACTGACATTTCACCGATTAAAATGTTTTCTTTACCGATTTAATTATTATTGATGATTCAATGTCATGTTAATAGGCATGGCCGAGACACTGCTTACAGTAATAGTAATCATGAAATTTTAATACAATGGAAAATTAAGATGGAGTTAAAGCCAGTCGTGGTGCAGAGGCTCAAAGTGTGTTTGTAGACGCGACTGGTTGTGGGTTCATTTCCTACTAGAAGAAATGATTTATTTATTTAAATTTATATTACCATTTCTTCGCTCTGGTGTTGCGCGGCGTTGAGTTCCGCCATCCAACACACAATGCCTCCAGAATTCGGCGGAAAGTGGGGAACTGAGTGTCTTAACATTAAGTTCCCTCTGCCTACTTTGCTGTGTGCGTGATACAACGGGAAGCTGATTTTATTTTAATATCTACCTATTAGATCAAAGAGTTTAACAGGTTCTAATGACAGTACCAAACGCTTCGCAAGGTGATTAGAGGAATTAAGTATTTGATAACGAAACCCAATGCTAATAGCTAAAAAGTTCTTATATAAAGATAGAGTTGAGATATACTTCATCAGGCCAGAGACAGGACTGTTGATGTTGACAAGTTGATTGCCAACCTTCACTAGTTGGAGAATACTACCTATACATACAACTATAAGAAGAAGTATCTATTCTTGGAGTAATCTTCATACATCGCATAATAAGCAGTGAGAGACATTAAACGAAAGGATATTTTTATTATTTTCAATATTTTAATTATTTAAGGCCATCGTGGTTTAGCGGTACATTGTAAACGCGACGGCTGTGGGTTCCCATTTAAGGGAATGTTTTTTTTTATTTTCTTGCTCTGAAAAATCAAATAGCGAGTTTTAAAAATGAAGCACGAAATATTTCTACATAAATTTTCCTGTGCTCACTTTAATATATGCGGGATACAACGTGAAGCTAAAAAAATTAAAACATAAATAATTCCCGTTCATTGTTAAAGCAATATTTCTATACGATTTGCAATCCAGGTCAGCCAGAAGGATTAGAATAGATCCTCGGGGGCTTAGTACTAATAAATTCTCGAGAAAAATCTTAATAAAACATACCATAGCGATAAGTACCTATAGCCTACAGTATGGGAGGGAATATGTTCCTTATTCCCGGAAAAAGTAATGGTTAGCTATACATGGGAAAAAAGATGTGGAAAATGCTTAATTTTCATAAGTAATTTGTATGAAATGTATGGAAAAATGATGTTTTTTATATATATTTTTTAAAAGAAGTAGGTAATTAATGTTTTCTTTTTATCTTCACGTGTCGTGCCCTGAGGTGAGAAAATCTGATATATTTTTAAACGGTATAAACGGTTTAGCTTGACTTCATTGTGGGTCAAATCTGGTAATTGAAATCTTGCTCCATTCTTTTTTACTGACTGGCTTGAAATTTTCAATATGCATTTAGTTTTAATGACAATATTAGCCTATAGTATTACATATCCAAGATGGCGGCTGCTACAAAATGTCAGATTGCGTATTATTCTTTTACAATACAATTATTTTTTTTTATAATACAATTATTATTTACAACAATTATTATTAATTATTATTAAGATAGATGTACATTTCAACGATGTACCACCGGGTCGTCCGTGCCCACCCCCGAATAATGTTGTGCCTACCCCAGACATTTTACTAACAAAAAATTGTCTTGAAAATAAAAAAAAAACCCTTTGCACGAACACACCTCTTCAAAACTAAAGTTCAGGCATTCCAGAATATATCTCTAGATACGCCCATCATGTTAAATGATAAAACCCAACTAATATAACTATTTCGCGAAGGCGCAGGTGCAAAATCGTGTGACTGTAATGCTATGGTTGTGGGTTCGTTTCCCACTCGGGGGAATGTATTATTATTACCCTGCTAAGTGCACCAGTAATGGTGCTTTATTAAACGCACAGAGTGCACATGCACTACTACTAGAAAATGTGCGTGCACAAAAAAACAAAAAAAAACCGGACAAGCGCGAGTCGGGCTCGACCGACGAAGGTGCCGTTCAAAAATTGGAGGTCTTGAGCCTTTTTTTTTAAATTCAAGCTTAGCTTAGCCAGAGCTCTTTTATCTGAAACCTCACTTGAACTAGCGGCTTTAATATATATTTTTTTAGCAAAGCTCTTTCTATAAGTCTATTATTTTTTATGATTTAACCACAAATGTATGTATGTTTTCAATGTTTTCCTAAATTAGTACTACCTGTAGATCTGTAGCTAGTCGCCAAATTCCGTCAGTAAATACCCTATTAATTATGATTCTCTTTATAGTATAGAAATATAACTTATATTTTTTGCTATATAAACGGCCATATGTTTTTTTTAAAGTAAATGTAGAAATCCTTTTTTTGTTAGGAAATTAAGGGACCGTGGATCTGAGTATATAGTTTGAATTTCAACTCGATATCTCCAAGTGTTTCTGAGATAAAGGCTCTTGATAGACAGACAAACAGACAGACAGACGAACAATAAAATAATATATATTATTCTTTATAAAGGTTCCTTTTTTCTCGAATTTGCAGTGCACCAAATTTGTATAAAAATATGCATTCTACACTTTTTTACAAAAACTATAATGAAAGCAGATAATTGAAATTTTAGACTTGAAAGTTTAAAATATTTAATTACTACTTTTTCAGTAACAGAACTATGCTCGTTAGCGAGTTCGTATTTTACTTCATGTAACATCAATAATGCTTACGT
Source organism: Heliconius erato demophoon (assembly GCA_018249695.1). NCBI lineage: Eukaryota > Metazoa > Arthropoda > Insecta > Lepidoptera > Nymphalidae > Heliconius > Heliconius erato. The sequence goes on along the minus strand of DWQW01006283.1, from coordinate 1,201 downwards.
TTGTAATATTTAATTGATTTAATTAAAGTGATAGTAAATTTTAATTTCAATATGAGGCAATCACTTGTGTATAACATAACTTGCCACAATGTTAGATCGTAGTAGTAGATTGTTGTTGTAAGTCACTGGAACTAATTTTTTTATAGGATAGGCAGAAGAAACCTGAGAACCTAGAGTTAAGATCCTCCATTTCCATAAGATGGAAACGGAAGTGCCGTTTCCCACTTTCCACAGAATTTTGCCACATTTTACCTCGACACCAGACCGAAGAAATGAAAATGTTAAATATTTAATTTGTTCAAGTGGGAATCGAATCCACAACCTCTTGCGTTAACAATTCCACGATTGGCCTCACAACTGAAATTATGTTTACATTATTGTGACAAAAAATACACAGTTTCTTTTATTTATTTTTTTTTTCAATATAAATCCGTAGTTATACCTAAACAAACATTATATATTTTCACTATACACATTTACTATTGAATATAGAGGGTTGAACTCAAAGAAAAGCAGTGGCGATCCCCTCACATGACAGGAGTGCCCTTGTTTCCGGATTTATTGCAATACGCTTTCAGAAGGCCGTGTTGATATTATTTTTTTATAAGTTTTCTATTGAATTTGGGTCTTTGCTTTGTTTGTAGTAGATAATTATATATTTTTTTGTGTTTTTTGTATGCTGTGATTGTAATCTAATAGTGTCATTCAGACGAAAAGGAGCACAAGTGTGCCACTGTAAACACGACAGTTGTGGGTTCGATTCGGGGAATGAAATAATTAATAGTTGAGGTCCGCCACTGAACACTTGGTGCCTCCAGAATTCGACGGAAAGTGGATTACGAAAGTGTCCTTACACTAGATTTCCTCTGCCTAAAAAAAAAGGAAAATTAATTTGTAATGCTAAAACTCCATTCTCTATTTTAACCCATGGAAGGCGAATTAGGAGTTATATCTACATTCTTCTTATGATACGACTTAATCCATACCCATATTATAAATTCGAAAGTAACTCTGTCTGTCTGTCTGTCTGTCTGTCTGTGCCGCAATCAGGGCCAAACCGCTAATTCAATTGTAATAAAATACTCATATAGAGATACTTTAGGGTTTCCGGATGAACATAGGCTACTTTTTTTTCTCATATTTGTAATATTGTCGATATATACTAATATATTAAAATATTTTTCAATTTGACAGGCAATTT
>DWQW01006282.1:0-16542 GCA_018249695.1 Heliconius erato demophoon | reverse complement strand
TAGTTCATTTGTACACCAACCTAAAATCCTGTGTTCTATGATCTTTTTACTGTAGGGGTTGCCTGGAAGAGATCACCTGCGGTGATAAGGCCGCCCTTACACCAATGTTTTTCTGTGTGATTGTTTTGATTGTTGTTCTTTTGTAATTGTTCTTGTTGGTGTAATAAAGTGTTAAATAAATAAATAAATAAATAAATAACTTCAATGCATGTTATATACTTCTGAAAAATTTTAGAACATGCTTTAATATATGAATACTGCATTTCAGTAATTCCTTCTTTATACATAATACCTTATTTAAAAATAATGAACAAAATTATTACCCCTTACAGATGTTCTGCGTACAGGAAAAGGAATCACCTCACTCAGAAACCTTCAGAACAACTGACAAAGACCCTCTCAACACACAATCTGACTCAAGTGATGACGAGCCTGACCCAAAACGTTTAAAATTTTCAACCCCTGACTTAAAATTACAAGTTTATCAACTACCCTCATTCAAAACACCAAGTTCTTTATCAATATTTCCATCTACCCCCACGTCGACTTTACCCAAGTTTGTAAATAATCCCTTAAACTTAGCGAATCCACTAGCTTTTGCCACATCAAGTCTAAATACTAATAATTTAGTTAAAAGTCTACAAAATAGATATTCTTTGCCGTCCAAGTTGACTATTACACCTGTAAAAACAGTAAGTGATGGTGAAATAGTTAGATATAAGAAGAATGGAGAGGTAGCCAAAAAAAGAGGTCCACCGAAAGGTTATAAAAGGAAACCTAAAGATTTGTCACAGAGTTTTTCTAATGGAGCTTTATTACAGGTGGGTATTTTTGTTTTTTATGCTGTATCCCGAATATAGCAGGGAAACAGTAAGGTTCCTTAGTTCTTGCATATTGCAAAGTAAGCAGAGGGAACGTAAAGTAAGAGACAATATGTCTTCAGTTTAGGAACTCAATGCTCGAGTTTTGTGTTAACAGAACAAAGAAATTAAATTAATTTATTCTGCCAAGTGGGAACCGAACCAACAGTGATTTAATTTAAAGTCAGATGCTGTCTTTTGATAGTTTAGATGTTTCTCACTTTTATGTAATTATTTACTTATTAATTCCAGGCGCAAAACACAATATTAACGAGTTTGTTGGCAGCGAATACATCGTTAACCACAATCACACCCCCACCACCTCCAGAACCAGTGCCAGAAATTAAATTACCCCCAGGTAAGTAATTTGCCCCCAAATAATAATACCTCCTATGTAATTTACCCCCTCGTAGGCACAACCTAACAGGACCAGTTAAAATACAACCAGTTTTATTTTAGCTTAATAAATACATTTGTCGGCGGCGTTGAGTTCCTCCGCTCCGCGGAGTTCAATGCCTCAAGAATTCAGCGTTAAGTGGGAAACAGAATTGTCTTAATGGGAGTATTAACAGAGTGCCTTAACGCTAGTTTCCCGGGTTCCCTCTGCTTACTCTGCTATGTGTGGGATGCAATGTGAAGAAGAGACATAACCAGAGCATGGTGTTAAGATAATAATTTAAATGAATTTTTAATTTAATATAAAAAAAAAGAAACTGTCGTAATTTTACTAAAACTACTGTTTTACGCTTATTTCCCACATACAAGCAGGGTAGTCAGAGAGAACCTAATATCCTAAATTATATATATACCTAATATTTGAGACAGTGCGATGAGTGACGATATTCAATACCGTTTAATTGTTTTGTTACCAGAGCAAGGAAATAAAAATTATTTATTCCCCTGAGCGAGAATCGAACCCGCAACCGTCAGCGTTATTCTTTAATTGTTTTTAACCCTCGACGAAAGCAGAGGCGTTGAAGCTTGAGGTGTCTGTATGTGTGTGTCTGTATGTGTGTATCTGTATGTTTATTTGTAGCATTGTAGCTCCCAAATGATGAACTAATTTTGATTTAGATTTTTTATTTTAAAGGTAACTTAAAAGAGTGCCTTTTTAGAGATGATTTAGGAATATATGTTGTTTGAAGTTTATCAGCTCATTTCTAGATGTTTGTTTACTTTTAGGGCGGTCGTGGCGCAGCGGCACGAGGTGTGACTGTAAAACCGACTGGTTGTGGGTTCGATCCCCACTCGAGGAAATGAAATATTTACTTAAATTTATATTTCCATTTTTTCGCTCTGGTGTCGAGGTTAAGCGCGGCGTTGAGTTCTGCCACTCAACACGCAATGCCTCCAGAATTCGGCAGAAAGTGGGGAATGGAGTGTCTTAACACTAGGTTCCCTCTGCCTACCCTGCTGTGTGCGGGATACAGCGTGAAGCTGATTTTTGTTTACTTTTAGAAATTTGTATGTCGGAGTTTTTAATTATCAATTGTTTTCTTGTAATTAGGCACGGAATTAGTAGAACTCCACTTGGACCCTGATGACTGGTTCCCAACTGAACCCTACAAAATGATTTTCAGCAGGAAAAAGAATCCTAAGTGGAAGAATTTTCCCTACAGATGTGAACATTGTTTTAAAGTAAGCTTTTTTAGTATTTTTTTCAATAACGGGTATAAATTAGGTAATTAATTGAAAAAAATATATAAAAAAAGTATATTTCTAAATTTAAATAAATCATTTGTATAAGCATTGACTTTACGTCTAAATTTATCAATTTATGTATTTCTCTATATTATTTATTTGATATCCAAAAGCACTTTATTTATTATACTAGTATTTTATTAAACACAAAATCTTCCAAATCTTGCAGGGTTACCGCGTAATATCAACGCTCGTCAGCCATTCCGAGACCCGCCACGGCTGTGCGCCGCGTAACTTAGCCCTGCCGTGCCCGTGTTGCCCCCACGTGTCGTTGAGACGGAAACAACATAAGAAACACTTGGAAGTGCACGAGGGGAGGAGACATAGGATCTTCTGTCTTTATTGTTTACCACCAGGTTGGTTAAATTTTTGTGTTAAGTAGAAAGAAACATTGATAGTATTTGGAATTGACATATTTTGTCGTTATTTGGTTATTAGGTGGGAACGGGTTAAATTTGGTTTTTTTTGTCTGGTTATATATTCATTACATTTTTTATCAAGGAAACTTTAGAAAATTTTGAATATTAGAAGGAACATGTTTTGTTGTTATTTATGGCGCTACCAGGTGGTAAAAGGTTCAACTTTGTATTTTTTGTGTTTTTTTGCAAAGAAGAATCGTCGGAAGTATTTGAAAGTAGGTAATAGACTATAGAGACAATATTGTTTTGTCGTTTTCTGTTACAAATAGGTATTTTTTTGTAGGCATTTTTTATGGACGTATTTAGAAGTGTATTAAGAAAAGAGAAAAAAAAAGTTATGTCTCACAATATGATATGTTTTACATAAACAATAATGTTTAAGTTATTTAAAAGTTCGTTTTATTTTTATTATTATTTTGTTGGGTTTATTATGTTAAAATGTTTTTTTTATTATGAAGTAAAGTGTTTGGAAGTGCACAATAGAATCGTTTGTCGTTCTTCAGTTATCACCAGGTGGATTAGGTGATTTTTTTTGTTTTTTTGGTCGTATTTTATTTTTATATGGCCTCACTATATTTTGTTATGAAGGAAACTTTGGAAGTATATGGAGGATGAAAGAAATATTTTTGTTTGTGTTATGGCTTCATTATATGTAGTTATTAAGGAAGTTTTGGTAGTTTCATCTATATATTTGTTATGTTTATGTTAGGAAGAAATGGGAGTATGTTGAAATTAAATTTATATAAAATTTGAATATATCACCACAATCACGATCTTTATTTATGTATATAGCAAATTCGAATATTCATAACTTGTTTGTATAAGTCATACATACTTGTGTGTTCTTATGTAAACTATTAAAAATAAAATATTACAATAACGTCAGAATGAATATTATCTTACTATTCTACTTCACTCTGATGACGCTACAACCAGACACAAGTTCAAATACTAAAATTCTCTAAAAATAAAATATGTTTCATAAAAACCTAAAAATGAATATATTTTTTATTTACAGTGGACCCAAAAGAGGCTTACGTGAAGGAATCCATTAAATATCCCTTCGATAAGTTCCCACAATATTGGTACGCATCAGAGGAGTCGTTGCGTTTACACAAAAAAAGAAAACATCCATACGCCGCCATGTTCAACTACAACTGGTATTGTACGTGGGGTGAGAACACGCCGAATAGTTAGAGATGGTAGGAAATAGTAGAAAATGGTAGGAAATCACTACCATTACAGGTTTTGGTAGAATTGTCTTTACTAAAAGAGAAAATAATCATACATCTGCATACATAGATGAAGGTGATACATAAGAGTGAACCTTTAAAGATTATTCATTTTTTTATTTTTGCTTATAATATTTGTTATCAAGTTTTCCTTTAAAAATAGTAGATTTTAACACTTTTTTTTTAAAAGAATAGAAAATAACAATTTGCCTGAAAAACATGTTTAATTATAATTTGTAACAAATGGTAAAAATTTTCTGCTAATAGTTGCAAGAGTAAAAAAATTCTACCATGTTCCAATATAGTAATCTATAGTCTATGATGGTAAAGACGGAAATTTTATACTTTTGTGTGTATTTAAGACGTGGTAGTTCTCTACTAAATGCTTAAATGATTGATGCGAAGGGTAGTTTTTTATTGAAAATATGGATGAAAGAATGCCAATGCCAATAAAGAATTGGATCCTACAGGAGCTAATTCTTTATTGGCATTTTGAAAAATTTCCCAAAAGTCCATGAAAGTACATTGAAATTTACCTTCATTCATTCATTAATTTTTCCATCATTTAGTTCATTCTTTTTCATAAATGTACATACATACAATTAATCACAAAGTATTTTTTATAAATTATAAATAAAGTGAGATTTTTAAAAATAAATTAAGTATTAAAAAAATCGCCTGATAGTTTGTAGTTTTTAGTAATTTTTAATAATGGCAGCACTGGACATTGTACTTACGTAGTGTTGCTATATAAATAAATGAATTAAGTAATTTTTAAGTAATATTTTTAATAATAGTGTGTATATTTTTGTATGACAGCTTTTTAAAGATATTTTAATTGTAGAAATGTGCCTTGGATACATTCCATTGTATAATAACTAAATAGTGACAAAACACTTTGTTTTTTCTTTACTGACAACTTTACATTATATGAAAAAAGTAGTTTAAAAAATTTTTGCTGTTTTAATTGATTTTGATAAACTTAGACTATCCCCCGAGTTGAAATAACCCATATTTAAATGAAAAAGGAAACCAAGTTGTATTTAGATTTACTAAATATGACTTGGTTTTCGATTAATTTGTGAACATGTTCATTTATGTTTAGCACATGTGACACTAATAACCTCCTTTAATAAAATATAATACTTTCTATTATTAAATCTTGTAATTATTAATTTCGTATATATTTATGAAATTAATAATTTCAAGATAAATGTGTAATCTAGTGTAAAAACTCGGTTCCCAATGCACCGGCTATATTTTTGAGATAATACATGACGAGGACGAGACTTAACGCCGCTTTTTGCGTCGTTAACAGAACTAGGAAATGATGCTACTGCGTTATATCTTTTTTATCTATGTTAAAAATAATAATGGGAACGGAGTGTTCAGTAGGACTAGGTAGGTTTTCAGGTTCACTCTGCCTGCTATATGCAGGATACAGCGAGAAGCTTGAATAAAATATTAATAATATTATAGTGTTGTTAATTAAATTAATGATATAATTTAGTATTAAAACCTATTTTTATAATCTATATATAAGATTATTTGTAAATATTTTTATATGAGAAAGTATATAGCTTAGTGATTGAAATGATCATTCACTGTGAAATCGATTAAAATTTTTCTAATAATCGAATAAGTGTAATTGATTTCTAAATATCGATATTTTTATAAACAAATAAGTATAATCGATTTTATAAAACCCTTTTATGATATAAATGACACGTCAATAGTGTTATTCAATATTTTTATAATAGTATTTTTTTTTATTGATTTCAATGTAACTCCGAAACATTGTGACATTTTTTTATTTTTAACTTTTGTAAGATATATTATTTTTATAAAAAAGTATTATATTTTAATTATTAATACAAACGATATAAGGAGTGTTTTTTATATCTGTGTAAATAATTCTATTAAAATAACTGTTTTTGATCTCAAATATGAACTTTTGTACACCATCATAGTAGTCTATTCTCTTGTATTATTATACTATTATACTAGCTTTAATCTTGAACTTGGCCTGAGGGAGAACTCTGAGCTCAGGTACAGTGGGCTACATCGAACCCTTTAACGCGATGTAATATAGCCTTCCTCGATAAATGGACTATACAAAACAAACATAGTTTTTCAATTCATACAAATACTTCCTGAGATTAGCGCGTTCAACCAAACAAACTTTGTAATATTAATATAGACAATTAACACTAAGCTATATCCTTTTTTTTAAATGAACAAACGTACAAATGACTAGCAGTATTTTTATATACATATTTGCATTTAAATCTAGTTTTTAATAATTATAAAGTATGTAGAAATAAGTGCGGATTCAATTCTCGTGTGAAGCAAAATAGTTTTCAATAACCAAATACGGTCAGTATTATTTTTTAAAGTGTTTTTTTTTTGTTTTTGAGCCATCACCGTCGTTTGTTGAGGTTTTGTGTTCCAAGTTGTATGGAAAAATGAATCGTCAAAGATTTGGAAATACTGTTTTTTTTATTTTAATTTTGAAGTGATTTTTAGTATTTACTTCTGAAAAAAGAAATTATTGACACATTGCTCCATTCGCTTCTTTTTATTTTATTAATAAAGAACTAATATTTCAATATATTTATTTTTCTGACACATTGCTCCATTCGCTTCTTTTTATTTTATTAATAAAGAACTAATATTTCAATATATTTATTTTTCTGGTAGACTAATTATAATTTAAGTATTTCTTATTTGTACTTTCCCCTTATAAATGTTTTGATTTTTTTACGTAAATTTTATTGCTAAAATCTATACTAAAGCATTAATAATACTTCTATTATGTTTTAAATTTATAAACATTCTGAATAACACTTTAAAGAAATAACTTTTAGTATTTTTATGTAAAATTATTAAGAAACAAGACGTTAATAGTTCGATGGTGGTATCAGGCTCATTAATAGTATTCCTTATGCGGGTAGCTGTAATTTTTTTAACTTAACTTTTTTACAACTTCGAATGAGCCAATAATAAATTAATTTATTTTTTTTAACATTTTTTATACTTTTTTAATAATACTCGTCCTAAATAAATTATGTTTGTAATTTTTGTAATTAAATATTTTTTTTATGTATTGCTGTTTTATTTTTTATTTCTTTGCATCTAGGGTCTATATAAATATTTCACTTATAATTATTGCAACATTAAAAAAAAAGTGGCGAAGCTAAAAGAAAAATATATTTCTTTATTAAAATAGGTGTTTTCTTGGCAGGTTCATTTTCATAAAAGTATAAAATGGAGTTTTATCATCCCCCGAGTTAGTTAACAGTCGCACGCTGCACCGTAACGTAGCACACCATATTTTATTTAATGAAAGCAATGACACTTTCGCCGTCGCGCGTCCTGGTGCAGGGGCACATGCGTGCAACGGTGATGAAATGTTTAATATTTTTATTTCATTGCTCTGGTAACGAGTCAAAGCCTGGTGCTGAGTTCCGTCAGTCCATACGCAATGGCGTGACGGAAGACGGAAAGTGGGGAACGAAAGTGTCTTAACACAGGTTCCCAGGTTCCAATTTGCCTACCCTACTACATGCCCGATATAGCGTGAATGAGCTTGAATGAAAAATGGCATTTTTCTAATTGGGTTGGGTAGTAGGACTATTTTGGAGTTGGCAAGGACAAAGTAACGGACTACGTAGTTTTTTATATATAAATATCTCACGATATGGATATTAAATTGCTTTTTTGAAAATGAAGCTTTGAAATGGAGCTTTATTTGTAAAATAAATATTATAAGACTTCTAAATTTATGTTTTACGAGACGTTGCAATAACGTTGTATATTCAAACCGAAGAACTTTTAGTAAAATTCGATTTGAACTGAGCACCATCGAGTCACTTACTTTTTACACACACACGTACTTTTTAATATCGTCGGCTTACAGTGTAAATATGTTAACAGGCTATTAAGCAAATTATCAGGAGAGACAAAAAAACTATGAATAGGTACGTATATTATCAAAAGATTTTTACAATTTTGAATATTCATTTGTATTCTCTACTATATGAAATAAAATTCTTTAAGTTAAGTTAATTAACTTTTTTTAATAAGTTCAATTTGTCTTTAAAAACAATTCGTAGACAAAGTTTCAAATGACAAGAGCATTTATGAAATAGTAAACAAAAGAAGTAATATTATTAATATGTCATTTATTTTATTATTTATATAAAAAAACATACACGAAAAACACAAATATCATTAAAAACTATAAAAAAGTCACAAAAACACAAAATACTACAAATTCATGTAGAAAATAAAAAATGGTTAGAAAAGTACATATTTGACATATAAAAAAAATTACTTAGCAATAAAACACAACCAGTATTAAGTAAAAATAAAAAAAGTACACCTTAGGCTAAAAATAAGTAAAAAAAATGTCAAATTGACATAAAAAAAGGCGCGAAGCGGCCATCCCGTGCGTTAAATTTAAAACGCGTTTTTGAATGGATAGTTCTTGTGAGTGTCACCCATCCTAAAAAAAACGATTTTGTTAATAAACTCCAGTAATTAAAAAGTAACAGATTTTTTAAACTTTTTTCTTTCAGCTCAATCTTTACTAGATTGATCTTTAACTTAATGTAAAAACATTAAGTTAAAGATCAATCTAGTAAAGACATTTTAGTCTCTCTGATAACGAGGCAAAGCGCGGTATTGAGTTCCGCCACTAAGCACACAATGCCTCCAGACTTCTTTGGAAAGTAGAGAAAGGAAGTATCTTAATAGGAAAAGAGTGTCCGAGGAATATTAGGTTCCATCTGCCTATTTTGCTATGTGCGGAATACAGCGTGAAGCTAAAAAAAATATTTATAGAAAGAAAAAAATTAAACGACAAAATAAAAACTTAGTGTCTTAATATTATGTGCTTTCTGAATACACTACATTGCTACCATCTCGTTACCCCGTATTAAAAAAAACAAGGAAATTACCCCTTAAAAGTAAAAGAGCGTTTATTCTTATTGAGCGCGTCCAAGGCTGATACTTGTGTTTGATCTAATGTCACGTTCAGCGCCTGCAAGTTGTCCCATAGGTGGGCGCCGGTGGAAGACTTTACTACTACGTTGCGCTTATGGAAGAGCTGGTAGCTGTGGAAGGTAATATAAAGATTTACAGTAAATATAAGTTGTTCTTGTAAGTTGTAAGAACAGTTTCGGTTCCGATAGGTCGGAACATCTGATTAATATAACATCTCTGACTTCGACTTAAGTTCCGACATTATTAAATCGGATTTCAAGGACATTATTTGTCTTTATTTATTTTTTTATCTATAAAAATATTGTTAAAACCAATATTCAACTACTAGGTCTAAATATTGTATCATTTTTTTTAAAAAAAACTACCAAACTAAATGGTATACTCACGCAATAAGCAATTGTGCTGGAGTGACTCCTAGACCTGCAGCCATAACCTGGACCAATGGGTCATCAATCGCCGAGAGGTTTCCACTTTTCAGTTCTAGAGGAGTTCCCTTCGACCCTAGGACACTGTAGCAGCTCAGCTTTATGTTGCGATTGGCGCAGAAGTCATCTAAATTGTGTTGGTTCAGGTAAGGATGGCATTCTACCTGATTTTTTTCGGAAAATTTAAATATTATGTCCTTTATTAGAAAACGTATAAAAATATCAACGTAGCGGGATTTGAACTGGTAGAAAATGTTCAAGGATTTTAGGTTTCTGAATGTGGAGTGACACTTGGTAAATGTAAAAAAATATGAAAATGTTAATATTGGGACAATAGAAGGAGCCTAGGATTAAGACGTCGTGGCGCAGCGGCTCAGCCATGGACATAGGAATTAAGGGGGATCGCGTGGCCCGCGCCCTATTTTATTAAAAAAAAATTGTTCCAAATAAATTTACATACAATATTTACACGAACATTATATGTCCAAAGCTGAAGTCCAGATCATATCCAGTTAAGTTCGTTACTCAACACGCAATTTTTTGATTGTTTTAACACTAGGTTCTCTCCAATTACCCTGCTATATACGAATTATAGGATGAAACTCAAAAAATAATAATCTTAAATTGACACAATGATCATAACATTTTAATCTTACCTGATTAACCACAGGCTTGAACTTCGCTTTATCCATGATTCTGTCAACTTGGGCGGAATTGAAGTTGCTAACACCGATTTTCCTTGCTAGGCCCTTGGCAGCGACCGCCTCCATGCCGTACCAGGCTTCTAAGTAGTCATGTTGCGAGTACTGGAGCACGTTGGCGATTTTTGGTATAGGATTCGGTCCCTCCTGAATTTAAAATTATTATGAATTGATTATACAGGATGATTTATTAAGGTATAGGTGATGAAGAATGAATGAAGTGTTTAATATAATTAGTGCTTCACTCTCGGGTTTACTTAGCCTAGCGGGAATGGACTTTACTTTTGGCTTAAAGCATTGATTCTGTCGTGGCGCTGGAGCACTAGCGTGTGACTGTTAATCGTTGGTCGATGGTTGTGGGTTCGTTTCACTCGGGGAAGTTAAGTTAAATAATAACTAAATAAATAAATGATATACATGTTTTATACAAGCGATTGCTCTTCTTGAATCACTATATTTATGTATTGAACCAATCCACATTGAAATATTAAGTGTTTATCGATTGGAGAGTTTCATACAATATTGGGGAAAAATTAAACATAAACGCTCGTACTTTTTGATTGCTTTGATGTAGAAATTTGATTTTTTTTTGTGTTCCAAGGGTGTATAGATCTGGATACTTGACATTAATTTCAATTTGTCATTCTTACGTGTTGTTGGGAATAAGGATCTTGACAAACGAACAGACAGAAAGAGAGATAACAAAGTAATCGTATAAGAGGCTCGTTTTTTTTCTTTTAAAGTATAGTGACCCTTAAAACTTTCAAAGATACAAAATTAACCAAAACTCACCCTAAAGGACATAGGGTTGTGTATCATAAACAGATCGAAGTACTCTAAGCCCATGTTCTGTAGGGAATTCCGGCACGCCGTCTCCACCAGGTCACGGCGGTGGAACGTACTCCAGAGCTTGGATATGATGAACAGATCCTCCCTGGACAGATTTTGATAAAACTTTTACAAACACAATTAAGATTTTTGGCAAAACAAATCTTACTAATATTATAAATTCGAAACTTTGTGAGGATGGATGTTTGTTACACTTTCAAGCAAAACTATTGAACTAATTTAAATCAAATTTAACAGTACTATAGATTATACATCAGAATAACACGGGCTAAAATTTATGTAAGCATTTTGTATACTTTGTCTATAATATATCGACAAGTTAATCTGTTATTTGAGGCTGTGTTCTTTGAATATATTTCTTAGTATTTTTTGGCACATCACATATTGTTTTAGCTTCACGCTGTATCCCGTATACAGCAGGGCAGACAGAGGTACTAGTGTTAAGACACTCTAATTCCCACTTTCCGGCGAATTTTCGAGACATTGCGGATTGAGTTACTGAACTCAACGCCGCGTTTTGCCTTGTCACCAGGTAGAGAAAATGAATATATGAAATGACATATTTCATATATTCATTTCATCCCCCGAGTGGGAATCAAACGAGTACGAGTATGTTCATAAATTGTATCAAGCAATAATGACTGGATTGATTTCAATCAAAATTTTGCATACTATAAATATTAAATTAATAAATTTAACACCAGGTATCTTTAACCTACCTTGCTATATGCGGTATACAGCGTGAAGCTGCTATTTTTATACAAACATAAATTTTGCCTTTATTTTCTTTTTTTATTTCAAATTCATGCTGTATCCGGCATATCACTAGGAAGGCAGAAGGATCCTGGGAACTTTTTCCTTTTTCCATATTCTGCCGAATTTTGGAGGTTTCAATGCGTGTTGAGTATCGGTTCTCAACGCTGCGCTTTGGTCTCGTTACCAGAGCGAAGAAATGAAATATAAAATAATAAATTTCCTTAAGTGAAAATCGAACCAGTGGCATACTCGAGCGTGCGCCACGATCGGCTTGAATTTTTTCTTTCTTTTAACTCACCTCTTAACAGTGCCATCCTCTATCTTACTTCTGATGGCTTCTCCTATCTCCTTCTCATTTCCATATATGAAGGCAGTGTCGATAGCTCTGTATCCAAGGTCGATCGCTGCTGACACTATATACTTGATGAGTTTAGGTTCCAGCTAAAAAACCCGCTTTTGTAAGTTTTTCTTAAGTCACGACGATAATTAATTTCTACTAACTTGAGGCAGAAATTCAAAATTTATTAAACATTTTATGGTTCCGTCCCTCAAAAGAAAAAACGGATTCCTAATAGGATCACATTGTTGTCTGTCTGTCTGTCTGTCAACAATAATTGCCTTAAGATAGCGTAGAGCTATTAAGTTAAAATAATATTAAATATTTGAAGGTTCACGGTCTCTTGAGCACATAAAAAAATCAAGGTTCTAATCAACACAATCAAAAGATACGAGCATTTATGCATCGCGTCTTTTTGTATGAAATTCACAGCGTAATCAAAACCTAATAGGCTACTCAACACGCAATGCCTCCAGAATACGGCAGAAAGTGGGGAACAAAGTGTCTTAACATTAGGTTCCCTCTGCCTACCTTGCAGTGTGCGGGATACAGCGTGAAGCTGATTTTTTTTAATAGGCTACTTCTACGCCGACCTACAATTATAAAATTTGGGAAGAAGTGAGAAATTACAATACAATCAAAGGAAAAAAAATCGAGAATCTTAGCCATAATTTAAATAAATATATTCAGCCTTTTGAAAATTTTTCTAATTGTTACGTTTGTTAACAGTTTTTAAATAATATACCTATGAAGAAAAAACAACGCGGGGAATGGACGATTCTTAATGGGAAACGGAATAATTCAACACTAGGTTCCCAGGTTCCCTCTGCCTACCCTGCTATGCGTGAATCTAAAAAAAAACAAAACATACCAAGGCTGTACCAACAGCTATCACAGGCATAGTAGACCCATCACGTAACTCAATATTGGGCATATTCTCCCATTTTCCATATTTAGCTTTTGCTAAACTCAATTCTTCTATTCTATTGTTCAATTCTTCTTCGTTGATCATTCGGATCATAGAGGTTTTCTCATTCTTGGTCACATTTTCTTCTGTTTTTACAGGGACGATCTTTTTCTGTAAAAAAGGGTAAATTATTATTTTTACCTTAAAGCACATTACGATCGACGAGTATTGGCCGCTGCGAAGTTGGGCTTTCTGAACTTTTGCGCATTGTTCGATCGTAAAGAGAATAATCAAAACCATGAAAAGAGGCCATCGTGGTGTTTGGACACAAGCGTGCTTCTGTAAGCGCGAAGTTTGTGGGTTTGATAATATGAAGACCTAAGAGATATAATTACATGGATTGAACAAACCCACAACAAACGCGTGTACTAAAGATATACAACGCGTGTATTAAAGATATTCCTTTTCTGTCGCTTTGTCTATCGTTCTAATAAATTCAACGAGCGGCGTTGTGTTCCGCCTCACAGCCGCCGAACACTGGAGGCATTGCAAGGTGAGTGGCGGAACTCAACGCTGCGCTTTGCATGACACTAAAGCAAAGAAACGGAAATATAAAATTATATAAATATTTCATTTCGTCGAGTAGAGATCAAACCCACAACCCTCTTTTTGTACCCCTGCACCAGGACTGACTTATTCAGATTAGTAAATAAATAATTGTGTAGATCGAGCGGGCGAAGCCGCGAGCGGGTCACTAGTCCTATAATAATTATAACTGTTTATAAACTGCTACATTAAAATAAACTATTTTTAACGCCGTTGCATGAATTTGGGCACTTTTTTGGAACATGTGGGTATGTTAAATTGAAAACTAAGTATATTATTATTGAAGCTGCAAATAAAAACTTTGGTGTATCAAAAGCAATACTTTATAGAGAACAGAGTGATCAGTAGATGTTTTTTACGAGTGAAAATAATAATGATTTATTCACAAAATAATCCACATAATCATATAATCAAATAAAAACTCTACTGTTACTCGAGTTTCTGACAGACAACACACAGACGAGGTGAAGGGGAGGCACTAAGAAAGAGTTTCCAGAAATACCTACGGTAACGGGAAAAAAATATATTTCCTATCAAAGGTAAATTTACTGATATCTATATAAAAACTATGGATGGAACTTGAATCCTATGCTTCCGCTTAGTTAGACACGTATTTTTACAGAATAGTATCATATTAAAAATTAAGTCATAATTTTACACAATTTATGAAAGAATAAACCTAATTTAAAAAAAAAACAACCAACTGTGTGAAAAAAAATCACACAAAAATACTAAAAATATACACAAAAAAGTAATAACACAAAAATTACACTCACAAACACAAAATACACTATAAATAGTATAATAATTTTCATTTTCGACAATAATTGCTTAAAAAAATTGTTAACAACGTTTACCAAGTGCATCACTTCGAACACAAATGTGGGTACTTTAGTTAAATTTAAATTTATGAGATAGAATATGAATCTGCGGGTAGAAAAATTACTTTTCTTTGAATGATAAATATTTAAAAGTTTAAATACAATTACTATTCTAAAAATACGATTTTTTAATTTATGTATTTCAGACAAAAATTACCAAAAGTATATTTTTTATTTCACATAATATTTACTTATATAATACTTTTTACGTGTTGAGTTCCGTCACTCGTCATGAAATGCTTCGAAAATTTGGTGTGACGTACGGAACGAAGTGTTTTAACACAAGGTTCTAACCTGCCTAACCTGCTATTTGCGGGAAACAGCGGGGTCGGCGCCATTAAAAGGGTTTTATGTTTATATATGAATCATTCGCCCGAGTGCGAAATGAACTTATTACCATTGTGTTTAAAGTTAGTAACAATCTCGATACTACACTAAATATGTTTGTACGTAAAATGCGGGAGATGAGTAATGATAACAATAGATCTATCAATTAAAATGTATTCAGGTTAATACTAGATGTTCATTCAAGTTAATTCGCGCGACTGGAAAGACAACGGTTGCGGGTTCGATTCCCTCTCGGTGGAATTAAATATTTAATATGTTCACTTTGTTCACTCTGGTAACGTGTTGAGGTCCGCCACTCAACATCATGCGTCAAGATTTCGGCGGAAAGTGGAGAAAGAAAGTGTCTTAATGGGGAACGGACTGCCTTAACACTAGGTTTTTATGTTCCCTAATCCCTATGCCTGCGTGATACAGTGGGAAACTAAAAAAAGGTTACTAGATAATAATTTGTATGTTTACAGTGGTTTCAGCTTAGTAGCCCATTCGAATCCCAGAGTTAATCATCTCAGTAAAATAAATCGTTCATAAGAATATGTAAATTAAAATAAAATATCTATTTTAAGTTACCTGCGTGTTGAGTAACGGAACTTAACGTTACACTCTCATAAATATATCAAGTAATTAGAAATATATGGATATTTTTTAACAGAATACTTATTAATAAGTTATTTTGTCCTTCACATTCTTTACAGAAATTTCTTTCAATATGTTGCTAAAACAAACGGCCAAATGCGAGTCCGTAGTATTATCTATGAATACGAGCAAAGAAACTACATTTATTGTATGGGAGCCTTTTTTAATTTTTTGTCTTATTCTGTGCTTTACAGAAATAAATAATCTGTGAAAATTTTAACTGTCTAACTATCACGGTTCATGAGACACGGCCTGGTGACAGGCGGACAAACAGACGGAGGGATGGACAGCGGAGTCTTAGTAATATGGTCCCGTTTAACTCTTTAGGTACAAAACGCTAATACTGGCTATTGGTCAGCGGAACTGCATGCTATACATTGCCTTCCCAGTCTGAATAGGGTCGGGTCCACGATATGTTTTGATGCCACGAGTGGGAACTGAACCCACAACCGTCGCTGTTTCAGTCAAGCTCGTTATCACTGAACGACGGCCTCAATTAATAATAATTTGGATTTAAAACATATTCCATCATCAAATTAATGACGTAATTAATTTTTCAGACAGAAATATACTTATTTAGAAAACGTATAAAAAAAGCTCAGTCATTGTAAATGCGACTGGTTGTGGGGTTCGATCCCCACTCGTGGACGCCTCTTGGAAGTCTAAAAGTTCAAGTCCAAGCGCTCTGACCACAAAGATTGCTCTTGTTAGCATTAAATTCTATGTAATATTAAATTATATGATCATCTCTGGGCAGTGGCGTAGCTAGGGTATTTGTTGCCTGGTGCGGCTTAGGACTTGTTGCCCTTTAAAATGGTCAAAATAATTTCAGATTTCAAACCCCAGTAGAGTAGATATATAATTTTTTATTGCTTCAAAA
>DWQW01006281.1:0-16543 GCA_018249695.1 Heliconius erato demophoon | reverse complement strand
CCACTCAACACGCAATGCCTCCAGAATTCGGCAGAAAGTGGGGAACGGAGTGTCTTAACACTAGGTTCCCTCTGCCTACCCTGCTGTGTGCGGGATATAGCGTGAAGCTAATTTAATTAATTTATTTATTTTTATTGAAACCAACAAAATAAAATCACACAGAATTCAAATGTTTTCCAAGCCAAGTCGTTGTTGAAACTCAAACATATAACTCTTTTCAACACACAATCAATTTAGACGTCGATAGAAACTCAGAATTTTCTCGAAAAACAATAATATAAACATTTAGAAGCTATCCCCTTAAATATAGGATTTCCATTTACTTCGACATTGAAGATAAATATATCTCGAACAAGACCTAAGTCATGAGCAAACGAAATAAAGAAAAATATAGCGGCAATATTAAAGTAATCAATTTTACGAAGTGACATCGGACTCGTATAACTCTTCTTTTGCTCCAACTTATTTAGACAAAATAAATGGTTTATTACCAAATAATGATATTAAGAGGCCGTCGGTGCGTAATGGCACAAGCGTCAACGCAACGGTTGTAGGTTCAATCAAGAAATATTTAATATTTGCATTTTTTTCTCTGGTAACTTAAAGCTCACTCTAGATCCTCTCCTGCCTTCTGCTTCTACTTTGCTGTAAGCGGGATACAGTATGAAGAATATATTATTATAAATTAATGGGTTCGATTACTACTCCGGGAAATGGATATTTTCCATTTTTTCTCCGTGATAAGATAGGACGCGGTATTCAGTTTCAAGTCTAAAATTAGATCGGATACCAATAGAAGTTATATTTATGATGAACATGAGACATTTTGAAAATGAGAGCTACAGGCATTATATTGCCGGCTCTTCTCAGCAGAACTGCTTTCCGAACCGATGGTAGCTTTTTTTTGTTTTATGTTCATTCGACGATTCAAAAGTGCTTATAAGAGTTTATTTGAATAAAGAATATTTTGATTTTGAATTTGAATTTAAGAATTATGAAGTTATGACTTAGTGTAAAAACATTAATCAATACAAATTTTATTACATATATTCAGTAAGCAACACGCAAAATAAATTATTTAATCTAATATAATTTTGCAAAATAACTGCAAAAGTTTTATTTTCCGTTCAACTGCTACGATAAAATCTATTTTACGAATAGCACCATATATGTTCATGAGTTTATTTATAAACACCTGCAAAGAGAGTAGAAATAAAAAATGAAAAAAGTGAAAACCGACTAAAAGTTAAAATAAAAAACAAAAAAGATTAAGATGAAAATGTTAGATTTACAAATGTTATAATGGAATAAGACCGTCACATTCCTTTTCTTAAATTCAACTCTCAATATCCAGTTCAGTGAGCAATGTAGCACCTTCCAAGGCGAACATCTCTCCGATGAAATGCTCCCAACGACCGCAGTTTTGTTAAAAATCTATCAACTTGAGAGATAGTTTAGAAGCTGCTGATATATCAATATTTAAACAAAAACCCTTGTATTTTACAATAAAAATAACTAAATACGTTTATCTCAACTAGTACACTAGGATCGTCATACACAGAAAAGTATTCAGCTTAATTTAGGTTAATAATTTCATTATTTGATAACAGTAATGCAAAATAGAGGCCAGTCGTAGCGCAGTGGCACAATGTGTGACTGTAAAACCGACTGGTTGTGGGTTCTGTAACGATCCATACTAGAACTAAATTGTGTTGATAAATAATATATTTAATTAAAAAAAAAATTATAAAAATTATTAAAAAAAACAATCATTTATATAATTATTTTATTTATAGCTTAAGATAAATACAGTCTTATAGTCTCTTTAGTACAGTTTTTTAATTACGTGTTCCTTTCAGAAGTAACATTAAAGTGATGGTAGGTAAAATACGCAGATATAAAATATATTTATTAAAAATAATTTAATAATTATATTTAAACGTTATGTATTATAATTTAAAATAAATAATAACAACGTCAAAGTCAAGGAAAAAGAAAAGAAAGAGAAGGGAGATGGCAAACGCGTCTGAGGAAGGATGGATGTTTTAATGTTTAAAGTTTTAATTTATAATTAACATATATTGAGTTATATTTAATATTTAAAAAGCATGTGAGATTATGTCTTCAATTGTGATATAAGTATTAGATGCTACTAAGATAAGTTATAAGTGCTTATTACGTATTTACAATTGTTTGGTTTGGAATACTTGGTCGGTAAGTTTTTAAAAGATTATTATTAAAACAAAGAAAAGTGATAATAATGCATATAATGCCGTTAATATCCAGAGATAAATATTATTTATTTAGTAAATGTAAATAAATACATGAAGATGTTTTATGAGGTATGTGAAATTACGGTTATATTAATGTACGCAGGATGCCGCCATCTTCGTTAGATGCGTGTATGGGAATTTTGAGAGTTAAATAGGTTTGGTGAATTATAATTACTTATAAATGTAGTGTCTTTATATTATATTAGTAAATATTTAACATGTTAATATAAAAGGAAATATAAATATAATAGTATCATTTATAATATGATATAAAACTATTATATATTTACAATTTATAAATATTATATAATATGAGTCTATTTAATGTCCTAGAATAAAAGTAATCTGTCAATATTTTTTGTATATTATTTTAATTAAATATCATAAAGACATTAGATATTATTCAAATATTTATTATTTACGACTTATACGAGTTACACTTATACTGTTAGAGTTCATTGACCCTATGTTTTACTATTAACTAAGATAGTCACAACGACTGCTACTTGGCTTCGCTGGTACTAATGTGCTTGGCTAAGTGAATTGCTATGGCATTTAATTTTATATATATTATATTTAGATAATTTCGCGGTGTCTTGTGGTGCGTCAACGTTAACACTTAGTGTGTGATGCTATGTTATGTCCTAGTACTGGTGTATGTAGTAGTGTCCGTCCGTCTCGGCTGTGTGGTGCTATTTTATGTCCTAGCTCTGGAGTACATATAGTAGTGTCCGCTTATTTGTCCAACGCTTGGTTTTATCGTAGAAAACATAATGCGTCAATCGCCTGCTGTCGACGACATACTTATAATATATAGCCGCTACTGGTGCTGGCATATTTGGTATAAGCGAATTGCTTAAGTAGTGTTGGATGCACATTTAATATTAATATTGTTACCTCTAAGATCTCGGATTACTTACGATCACTACGAAAGGGTTCTGACTAAATTAGGCGTATCACGAGCCATACTAAAATATTAAAATTATTATTTACCATATATTTATTTAAATTTATATTTCCATTTCTTCCTGCCACTCAACACGCACTGCTTCCAGAATTCGGCAGAAAATGGGAAAAGGAATGTCTTAACATTAGGTCCCCTCTGCCTGTAGTCAGCATGGTGCTGTGTGCAAGATACAGCGTGAAGCTGAATAAAGCAAAATAAACAGTTTTTGTAATATTAGTATAAATATTAAATAAAACATCTCTTTGTTTCTATCGTACTCCATAAAATCCTTAGGGCATTAACGCAAAACCTAGGACAGCTCTCAATCAAGTCTAGAATATCATAAAAAATCCCGTAGGTAATATGACTAGAATAATTCATAGATATATATCTATGAATTATTCTAGTCATATATTATTATGTATATTATTATGTATATTATCATATATATATTATTATGTATAATCCAAATAGACGTTACGGATCGTAAAATTTTTAACCTTTTATAACGGTGTTCGATTCAATTCCTCCGAACAGCTAATTACAATTGAAAAACTCGAGTTTTACACATTTTCAAGCATTGCAGGTAATATAGTGTTAAGACACTCCGTTCCTCACTGTTCAACCGTTTTTTAAATATTCCGGTACGAATGGCGGAATTCTATTTTTGTATTATTTAATACGATTGGTGTGCGACTGTAAACGCGACGGTTGTAGGTTTGATTTCTACGTGAGGGAATATATAAATTATTAAATATTTTCATTTTCTCCCTCTATCAACGACGCCAAGCGCGGCGCCATTTGGCCTTTTTTGATATGAATTTATGAAAACGGAGTGCCTTAACACTAGGTTTGATGTCTTACGCCGCTATTGAGCGTAAGAAATCGTGATATACAAAAAAAATACAATTTTTTTGTTTAAAAAAAACTAAACAAATTTTAGAGAGAAAAATATTATTGTCGATTTGAAAAGTAATCCATAGCGACTACATCGTGTCTGAAAAAACAAAATCTACCTTTGAGCCTTTGACTGAGACAACAAGTGTGTTATATTTTTTTTGTCGTTTCAATTTTCTTTCGTTTTAGTTTTCATAACGTCTGGATTGGATTATATTTTTAATTTCTAACAATCTTTCTTTCATGAATTATAATTTTACATTTTATAAAATCAAATTTAGGTATAATAATATATATCTACTTGTAATTTGTGGAATAGTTATTAGTACCTACATGTCAGGTAAAATCAAAGCTTTTTAAATTTCATGCTTAATTAGTATTGTAATGATTTTATATTAATTAGTTTTAATATTTGCAATAATTTATTATAAAAATGTAAATCAACCTCTTTGTTGAATAAAAAGATATTTTAAAAAGAAATAATATAGAACTGTCACGAGGGAACATTAATAAAAATGACGCTTTATGTAGTCGGAAAATTATTAATAACTATATAATAATATTTTGTAATAATTAGATATACTTTTAGACTTGGAGCAGAAGAATAAAGAGAATCTCTGGAATGATATATTGTATAAGAATTTAAGATAGACATTGTACAAGCTTAACAGTATTTAACTCTGGAAGAAATATATGTTCTGTAAAAGCCTCGAGGTGTTTGATTTCTTTACAGTATATACTAATGACATTAATATGGCCGATATAATATGTCGGTCAAATTAATGTTATTAGTATATACTATGTATAACTTATGAGAATTAATTATTTCAAAGTAACAAAATACATACAATTTCTTAATTTAGTAATAACCAACACCAATATATCAAAATATTTCTATTAAAATTACTGCATTCAATGTCCTGTACGACTGCAAGTCTTATTTCATCGAAATCGGGCCAGTATTTTCAAATTTAAGTGAATATAAATACAATGGATTCGAACCCCCAATTATCATGTTTAATCATTTATATCTCTATACAGAAATATGCAATAGGCATTTCTGCTTAATACAAGACTTCTCGTATATAAAAGAGACAAATACCAATCGTCAACGTACAAGCCAATATTGCCGTCGTAAAACGGCCATCTCAATTAATTTAAATTAATGTATCACCCATAAAAGGCATTATAAATTCAAACACTATAATCAACCCTTACGTTTAATTGTTCATAAATATTTATACTGGAATATTGAAAGTTTAAAAACTAGTAGATACTAATGAAAACTGGTGGTGGTATATTTTTTTTATAAACAAGGCCGTCGTGGGGCAGCAGAACAATGTCTCACTTTAAATGCGATGATTGTAGGTTCGATTCCCATCTGCTCTGGTAATATGACAAAGTACAGCGTTGAGTCTGGATCTGCAACACACAATGTCTCGAAAATAGAACTGTGCGTTGGGAACTACGGCAAATGAAACGTCTTGTACACATGGTTTAATCTATCTACCCTGTAATATACGGGAAGCTTAAAAAATTAAGGGTCAAATTATAAAAAAGGTTATTATGAAACGTATACATAGAATAAAAACCAATATGGAAATGTAAAGAGAAAAAGTAAAACAAGAATAACTTCAATAAGACTTGATGAACTTCAATAAGACTTGAGACTTTGATGTAGTTACTCGTAAGTAACTACATCAAAGTCACACCAAATATAATTAAGGTGAACACAAAGGTTTAGTTTTGGAACACAAATGGTAACAAATCGTAATTTTTTTTGTTTTACTTTTTATTATTATGTTCGGTATTATTTGAAGCTAGTCGTGGCGCAGCGGCACGAAGTGTGACTGTAAAACCGACTGATCGTGGGTTCGATCCCCACTCGAGGAGATGAAATATTTACTTAAATTTATATTTCCATTTCTTCGCTCTGGTGTCGAGGTTAAGCGCGGCGTTGAGGTCTGCCACTCATCACGCAATGCCTCCAGAATTCGGTAGAAGGTGGGGAATGGAGAGTCTTAATACTAGGTTCCCTCTGCTTACCCTGCAGTGTGCGGGATACAGCGTGAAGCTGATTTAATTTATTTGAATTTTTAATTTCGGTATTATGTACAGCGTGAAGCTCACGCTGTATTCCACACATAACAGAGTATGTAGAGGAAACCTGTGAAACTAGGGTTAAGACACTCCAATACCATTAAGCCACTTCCGTTCCTCAATTTCCGCTAAATTCTGAAGACTTTGAGTATTGAGTGGTGGAATTCAACGCCGCGCTTACCTTTTAAAATCATTCTTTACAAAAAATACGCTAGTGTTCCACTTCTGGCTTGTAAACTGATAACAATGCATGTGCATATCAAATCATCAAATTCAATTTCAAAATATTCTTTATTTAGATAAATTCTTGCTTTCTTGTGCTTCCACAGTGCTTCCAAATAAATAAAATAGTAAATTTATAAATTTTAACGCTGTATCATAAATAATCCAGAGAAAAAATAATAAATAGAAGAAAGAGACGTAGAAAGTTAGGTTTTCTGAACTTTTGTGCTTTGTTCACTCTGCAAGAATATAATAAAAAATAAGACGATTCCTAAAATGACATGTGCTCAATAGTTTACAACTAATTTCAGGACCCACGACTTGTTGACCTTATCTATACCGATGGTTATCTATACCGTTGTTATACACTTAATAAATTGTGGTTATAGTTTTTTGGGATTTTATTTGATATTGCTCGCAAAACTTATCATATTTAATGTAGAAAGTACTTTAGTTATTTCATATAGTATCTATGTACGCGCGCAAGGAAAACGAGTAAAAAGATTTTTCCCGGGTAAATCAGTAAAATCGATCACTGAAAGTCCAATTAAAATTAGTTCAGTTATTCTAGATATTAGCTCGGGGAAATAGAAAGACAGACACAGACAGAGACAAAATTATTAATAATGTAGCTGGTTTTGTTTAGTTTTTTTATTAATATTTTACTATGGTTACGTTTACTTATATTTTTTTCATTTAAATTACTTAGATATTTTCAAAAACAATTTCCTAAATAAATCTATAAGCATTCGTAAAGTTTAAGCGGGCGAAGCCGCGTCCGGGTCCGCTAGTATTAAAATATATTAAATATATTTTAAACCCGCTTACGCTTTTTTACTGTGCCACAATGGCACAGTAAAAAAGCGTAATGTAAACGCGATGGTTGTGGGTTATACACTCGGGGGAATAAATTTATTATTTCCTCAATGCCTCACATCTATTAATATTTATTCAGCTCCCTGACAGAACCAAAAATTAGCAGGGTATACAGACGTGTCACTCCGTTGGCACTCCGTAAACCATTTTCCGTCAAATTTCGAGCGGAAGAAATGCGGGTTGAATAGCGCAACTCAATACAGCACTTTGGTTTTTTATCAGAACAAGGAAATGAAAATATTATATAAAAAAAATTGAATAGCTGTGAAGAGTTACGCTACTGAATACATAGATAATCTCCAAATGTGTGCGGTGCGTAGATAACAGAGTGTCTTGACACTAGTTTCTCTCCTACTGAGCTATGTGCGTGGAACGACATCAATCTTCAAATTTAATCTTTAACAAATATATTGGAAACATTTCCTTAATTTGAGAATTCACGTCGTATTCAATCAATTTTTGTAGACAAAATATGTCTTTCACAAATAACAAAACGTTTGTTTTGTTATATTCGAATGTGGAACTGTCGATCATAGTTCATCAAATAAAATGACATGCTTTTTGTGTGAAAAATTTGAAAATGTATTTGGTTCCCACTATGAAATAAAGCAAAAATAAGTTTGTATATTATTTGCTTATATGTTATATAGGTGTACTTTTATTATTATCTATGAATTATTTATTATATTTAATACTTAATGAATATTTTAAGATTTGTTCTGTACTACCGTAACTAATGAGGTATTATAGTCATTACCCGAATCGAACCGACGGTTGTGGGTTCGATTCGGGTAATGACTATAATATTTTTTTTTATATTTTCGGCTCTGGTGGACGTAAAGAGGCATTGAGTTCCGTCAGTAAACAGTCAATATTTCGAAAGAGAAGAACACAGTGTCTAAACACTAGGTCCCTTCTCTAACCTGCTATACTAGAAAAAGCGTGAACGGTTTTTTATGATACTGAGAATAATGTGTACATTATTCTCGACTACGAAAGAGTTATAAACAGAATTTTGAACAGTTATTTAGCAAAGAAAGATGAACTGGCACTTCTATTCTTTTCACTAAAAGGTTGGACACGGACAATAAAAAGACATTTATTATAAATATATTTCTATTATATGACAATACAGCAAGATTATTACGTGTCACAGTAATTACAGGAGATTAATTGGATTAAATGTACACATTTGATTATACTATTAGACCTTTATAAATCTTAAGAAAAGCACGCGTGTTGTAAACATGGGTCCGTTATAATGAGAGTTATGGAATACGTTTAAAACATTTGTGTGTTATAATGGTTTCTGGTAATAAAATCATAACCAGTTTCACGCTGTATCCCGCACACAGCAGGGTACGCAAGGGAACCAAGTGTTAAGACAATCCGTTCCCCACTTTCCGCCGAGTTCTGGAGGCATTGCGTATTGAGCGATTGATTCGACAACACCGCAAAGAAAATATAAATGTAAATAAATATTTCACTTCCTCGAGTGGGGCTCGAACCCACAACTAGTCGATTTTACACTCATACTTTTTGCCCCTGCTCCACGACCGGCCTCAAATCTAGAAATATTTTCTAAAAAAATTGTTTTTCTTAAATTTTTATGTTATATCCCATGTATAGGAAGGTAGACTAAGTGAGATACTTTAGTATTAAGATGATACGTCGCTCTCTTTTCGCTATAAGCCGAAAGTTTTAGCCGATCGTGCTTCTCAATATAGGTGGCAAGTGGCAATAAGAAAGTTCAGTTCAAAGACAGTTCAGTTCAGTCTTAGCTTACAGCATACCGAGCGTGGCGATGTTGATGAAATATATACCTTGAATAGAATATTTGATATCTGTGAGTTTGAATTGTGCTGGAGATTTTTTGTTTTAATTTGTATGTATATAGATAATTATAACTGGGTTACAAAAGCTCCGATAGAAAGGATGCGACGACAGTGACATAAACTTACAAAATTTAATGTTTGCCATTAAATGAATGTTAGTTACCACACGTTTGTGTTTTTGTTTCAATTTAAATAATCAGCTTACGCTTTATCCCGCATACAGGAGGATAGGCAATAAGAACCTAATGTTAAGACACTCCGTTTCCGACTTTCCACCAGATTTTTCAAGGCATTGCGTGTTGAGTGGTTTAACTTAACGCCTTGTTTGGTTAACCGAACGTAAAACATTACTTAATAATAATGTATTTACCCTAGTGGGAATCGAACTCATAACTGTCGCGTTTATAGTCATACGTCTTCTCGTGGCACCATTGCAGTAGGGTCTTTATCATACAAATATATCAAATATAGCTTCAAAAAAACTTAAGGAGAACATTTTCGACCTAAAATAGTCTTGAAGACACTCTAATACAAAAACAAGTACGACAACTTGAAACTTCTGAAACGAAACATTTCTTTTTCATTTACATTTCTTGTAACATCTGAAACCGCGCTCCAGTGGCTTACTTCTCCATCCACGCTTGTAAACCCTGGGCTCAGACACTCGACTTTCATTCACTGCCATTTTAGTATAAGCTCTGTAGTTATTTGATGTATGTACGTACGAGTATATAATATATATTTTGGTTTTACTGATTTGACAAGTATATGGCTAAAAGATATAATCCTTTTTAGAGGTCCGTACCTCTTAAGGAATAAAGGAAACCTTATAAGATTACTTTGTTATCCGTCCGTCTGTCTATTTGTGTACGTGTCCGTCGTTGAACGTCTGTCTGTCTGTCTGTTATCTCAGGAACGCTTGGAGATATTGAGTTGAAATTCTATGGTTTAAATTTCACTCTCAATATATAATCTTCACACTCGACTTAAGTCTACCGTTCGTTGATTTTCTAAAAAAAAATTCAACTTATACTTTAAAAAAAGATATAAGCCGTTTATATCGCAAAAAACGCGTATTTCGACACTATTGAGGAATTAAAATAAATATAATACTTTCGGTTCATCTAGAATTACGAAATTTGGCAGCTAACATTTACAGGTAATACTAATTTAGGACAAAATATACATTTGTCTTATGACGCAATAATTATACGGAACCCTTGGTGGGCGAGCCCGACTTGCACTTGTCTGGTTTTTTTTTCTATTTTTGTCGTATATTTTGTAACCTCTTTAGCCTTAATATTTATTGTAAGAAATATATGTATGTAATATTTAATATTTTTATGATTTTTTGTCATAAATGACAAATACTGTTAACATAAATCTTTGTAGCTCAGCTAATCTATTCTTATCTATTACCTTTTCTTTATTTAAAAAAAAATATCGATGATATAGCTATTACATTTCTAACTAGCATCTATGCAACATCAAATCACAGTTAAATTGTAAATATGTCTTACAGTAGTACCCCCAAAAAGCGACATCTATTACTAAAAATCGCCTTTAAAATTATCTTCAATAAGAAAACCTATGACTACATAGACGCGTATACAGTTTTCATATCTAAAAAGACATTCTCATATTATTAACATGCCGGAAATAATTTATTGTACATGTAATAATTTTAACGGTGTAACTTAATATGCATAGATAGATTTGTTGTATGACGTTCGTGTATTGATTTTTAAAGCTCTTAAAATGTTTGTTGCTTTTGATAACTTAAGAGGCACTATGTTTAAGTTCACCCAGAATTAGAACTTTAATTGCAGTACTTTAAAATATTTTTCTCTATTTTTAGTATTATACAGTTCTCACAATTCACGATGTTGATATAGAGAATTTAATAATACAGTATTGCATTTTTATTTACTTTTTAACTCCTAAGATAGATTTTACCACTAGGTAGTTAAAAAGGAGTTAAAAAATAAACATTTATATAAATTATTTATATTTATACTAATATTAAATATAAAATAAATTAATATTTTTCCTTGTAAAAGGATAGCTAAAACCTTATAAAGACTTTTTTTCTCATCGTATTGAAAAAATGGAAAATGATACAGGAAGCCATGTATAATTGCAGACTATAATCACGCGGAAAGTAAGAGTGAATGTCGATAAGAAATGCTTTATTTGTTGGTAAAACTCAGGTTGCCAAGACCAACCTGCAGCCACTTGGTCAGTGGCTTATCTTTCAATAAATGATGGACATGGCAGGCTAAATAGCTTTTTAATGTATCTAAGTTGTCCTGACAACGAAGATTTTTTTCTATTTTTCTCTTAAATTTTGCATTCAAGATAGACAGAGATAGAATAAGAAAAATATATTTTTATTCAATATAGAAAAAGATTGTCCTAATTGATTTGAAAAACGAAAAAAATTATAATATACATGTAAGAAAAATAGTAAAAGGCTATGGCTATCACTAGGGAGCTTTCATATATATAAAAATATATAAAATTTATAGGTAAAAAAATAGATATAATTTTCGGACTGTCTAATTTTTTTTTTCTTTTTTATAAATTTTAATTCTTACTTTCACTACAGACTTTATGGTCCGTACCTTTTGTTATATTTACATTTCTTTTAATACTTTTTTCTATAGATATTACCAAGAACTAGACTTATGTTAACTGTCTAATTTTGTATACAACTATTTCATATTCCCTAGACTGATTTGTAATGTTAAATATAAATAAAATTGATTTTGTAATTTTTTCTGGTCATTAATGTTAAAGCAGAGATTCTTAGAATGTTTTATGTAAAGTCAATAAACACTGTTTAATTTTGAAAATACACATTGTTTTCTTTATTTAAAATAAATTTAACATAAATAATATACTAGTGATCTGGTATAATATAGCTGTATAAGTTAATTCTATAAAAATATTCGCTGTTAAAAAAGGCGTCTCGTGGAGTACCGCGTCAGTATAATTGCAAAAACTAAGCCACGTCAATCGTAGAGTGTTAAAATACTTAGTATATACAACCTCACAAAAATTTAAAAATAATTTGACAAATAAAATTATACATCGGAAAATATATTACTAACCGACCAGAATGAACGTATGGCTTAGTGGTCAGAACCCTGGTCAGTTTCCAAGAGGCACGGGTACGAGTCCCGCTACGTTTAAATTTTTATACGGTTTCTAAATAAGTATTTTTCTTTCGTATCGACTTGAAAACACTGCCAGATTTCACAATTGCGTATCACCTGGAAGGGAGCTCCTACGAAATAATTTTATATTCACAAATCACCGACACATTTCAATTATATGAAATTTAATGAATTAGAGGCCGGTCGTGGCGCAGCGGCACGAGGTGTGACTGTAAAACCGACTGGTTGTGGGTTCGGTCCCCACTCGCGGAGATGAAATATTTACTTAAATTTATAATTTCATTTCTTCGCTCTGGTGTCGAGGTTAAGCGCGGCGTTGAATTCTGCCACTCACCACGCAATGCCTCCAGAATTCGGCAGAAAGTGGGGAACGGAGTGTCTTAACACTAGGTTCCCTCTGCCTACCCTGCTGTGTGCGGGATACATCGTGAAGCTAATTTAGAATAAAGAAGAAGTTTTTAATTTCTGCTTTGGAATTGGAATTGGGAATTGGAATTAACTACTGTAAAATCGAGTACACTTAGGTTATTATTTCAAAGCTATTTTCTTAACATTTAATATATTTCACTATACTCGAAATGTAAAAATATTTTACATATTGAAATTTCATACAAAATATCAAATGTAGTCAGATCTACAACTGCTCCTTCTATGTAACAATGTTCAACTTTCTAGCAAAATAAAAAGGTAATATTTTAATTTATAAAAATATTTTGTCGCACTTTGGAAATGTCTCGAAATATGGGCGGAAAGTAGGCAACGGAGTGTTTTAACTCTATTTTTCTTTGTCTGCCTTATCATGTAGAATACAGTGGAATAGTACAAATTATTTAAAACAATCTAAATTTAGTATTCCACACAAATGTAACGCATTATCATTCTGCTCGTCCACTAACATCTCTATTTAGATTTAGACGTATCTGGAATTGAGAAAAAAGTTTCATTTATTAAAATTACCAGATCTTAGACTGTGTATCTATTTGACTTTTCTTAAGTTAAATATCAGTATATAGAAGGTGAACATTTTTTTTTTAAAACTTCCTACATAATTTTATAATTTTAAAGTCGTTGTCAAGCTAATGCTGCAACAGGCTTACTAAAATATCAAATTACTAGGAATGTGTGTCTTACTAACTAACTACTATTAAATTTCGTTTCATATCCATATACTCGAAATAAAAACTATAGTTTTAATTGAAATTCCCCAAAAACATCGAAACTCAACATCTGGTCCTTCTATGTAATAATGGAAAATAACTTTATTTAATATAGGATTCCTAATAACTAACAATTGATCAATCAAGCCTAAAAAGTTATTATGTGAATATAAGTCCTAAGGGCTATATTATATACTTAGTTAAATTTGATTGTGTCAAAGCACTTTCAAATTAAATTTGAAAAGTTGATTTCAGGAAAATCGTTCAAGGACCTAGATCTGTAAATATATATTATATAACTCAGAAGTTTTAGTATATAAAATTTAATATAAAAAATATTATAAGAAAAACTAGTATTATGCGCAAATTTTACGCGTATATTTTTGAAATATAAAATTTGTATTGACTTATTTGTCTTATATTCCTATATTACCAGAAAGCATCCACAAAGTCCCGCCATTTCCACGATCTTGCGTTATACCTTATCAATCTTCTGACGGAGCATGGCTACGTTTGCCACGACTACGCTTTAGTTGAGGATTTATATAGGTTGAGGATCCATAACAACATCCTCGTAAACAGCCATTAGGTGGCTAATTGACTTTTGAACTATTAAAGTTGTTATTGAATATTATTTTTTTGTACTAGGAGGCAGTAAGCGAGCTACCCGGCTAACTGTAGCTACTGCAATTGGGATATGGATACTGGCGGCCGCTCTCGCCACACCAGCCTACATCGGGTCGTATCTTCGAGCTTTTGTCGTCAATCCTACAAAACAGGTAAGACAGTTTAAAAGTTCAGCTTGTGATTATAAATATTAAAGGAATGTATTGAAGAAATCAAGTGTCTTAATATTCTGCCTTTCTCGTAAAAAGATATGAAGAATGCGTTAAAATTAACCGTAACAATAAATCTTCCCATAATTCTTTTTATTACAATTGGCCATTAATTGTCGGACCATTAATAAATGATATGTTTTATATGATTTCAAAATATTTTTATTACATTTGCACACCTACTTCACACAAGACTGGACTTATCCATGTATTATTTACATAGACAATATCAATATAATTATAATTTATTTTTATTTTTACAGACCGCAGCATACAATATGTGACTATAAGCACAACGTTTATGGGTTCGATTCCCATCGGGAAAATTAATTATCTTCATATCCTCTGTCTGCGGGATATAGTAGGAAATTAAGAAAGAAAAAAATAATAAAAACTGTAATTAAATGTACCAAATTCTCGTACAAGACAAGCTGTGAAGCGAGGGATATCGTTTCAAAATTATACTAACAAAATTTACGAATGTCATACCATTTGTGACGACGGAATATTAGAAATTATTCGAATCATAACTCTGATACATGTTAGAACGTAAAATGTTTATGTTTTAGTAGAGGCTGGCCGCGATGTGTTTATATAGTCTTTATTACTATTTTCATATTACTCAATTTGTTTGGAGTAGCGGAACTGAACTCTGCGCTTTGTTTCACCACAAAAAGTCTTTAAAATTAAATTAAATTAAATCAGCTTCACGCTGTATCCCGCACACAGCAGGGTAGACAGAGGGAACTTAGAGTTAAGACACTCCCGTTCCCCACTTTCTGCCGAATTCTGGAGGCATTGCGTGTTGAGTGGCAGAACTCAACGCTGCGCTTAACCTCGACACCAGAGCGAAGAAATGGAAATATAAATTTAAGTAAATATTTCATCTCCTCGAGTGGGAATCGAACCCACAACCAGTCGGTTTTACAGTCACACCTCGTGCCGCTGCGCCACGACCGGCCTCACAAAAAGTCTTTGTTTTAAATATAATCATTCCGGAAATATCTCCAGGATAAAAAGACAGACATTTAATGTACACCATATAAATTATTAAAATATTGTATTATATTATTATTTTACAATAAATAGACAAATGTATCTATACAAAATATTTAAATTTATTTTTGTTTTAAATCAATTCTATAGATTGTGTTAGTTACCTACTCAATTCTATTCACGTGCGGGTTCAAATCCCGCTACGTTCAATTTTTTATACGTTTTGTAAAAAAGTATTTTTCTTTCCTAAATGAATACTTTAAATATGTTAAAAATAACCAATTCTATTATTTGAAATATAATTAAGACATATTATGATTATACTAAATCTCACTGAAATCCGTATGTAATGTAAACAAGCTGCAGCGGAGATGACAGCGGTTGGTTCTTCATATTGTACTGTCAAATGTGCGCTTTATAGGAAACATAGTAAGGAAATGTGTAGCTTTGTAAAGCTAAATATGTCGGATGTTCCATCTGGTCAATGTCGTAGGACGTGTATCGATCATGGTGGAGATCCTTGAGCCATAGGCCCTATGGCCAACAGTGGGCGTAAAAAGAGGCTGTGATGATGATGCATGTGTATCTTGTCTTCCAGTACGCTGAAAGATGAAATGTTTGGATATATTTCTTCTATGTGTAAAAAAAGTAAATAATAAGATGAAATATTCAACGCTATCGTGACGCAATTGAAATGACATTGACATTGTAGAACCTTTGGTATGTTGTAGTAAAATTAAGAAAATAAATAATAATATGCATGGCAATACGTAAAGAAGCAAAGTTAAATATGAATAACACAATCAATATATTATTTATTACACAATCAATATATCATATTGATCAGTTTATGTATTAGGCGTCCCGAGTATCGCAACCGTCATTTTATATGGTAGGTGAGTGCTGACGAAAGGCAGCGGTCGAGTCAAACGGTACTAATAAATACGAAATAAACTGAATGAGTCGTACCAAATATAAAATATATATAATATACTAGCGGCTCGCCCACGGCTTCGCCCGTTTAAAATACATGATTATTGATTTAATATGCACAATTGATTGACAACTATAATGACTTCTAATATGATTTTTTTACGAAATTATCGTCAAAGATTTTTTGATTGTTTTAAATAAAAAAATACGACCATTGTTGATATTTGATATTTATAAAATATACATAAAGCTAATTATTTATTACACGTATATATTTTTGTAACTTTATGTTC
>DWQW01006280.1:0-16544 GCA_018249695.1 Heliconius erato demophoon | reverse complement strand
GTTGGGAGAGTTGGGAGAGTTGGGAGAGTTGGGAGAGTTGGGAGAGTTGGGAGAGTTGGGAGAGTTGGGAGAGTTGGGAGAGTTCGGAGAGTTGGGAGAGTTGGGAGAGTTGGGAGAGTTGGGAGAGCTCTATTGTCAATAACTTCCTTTTTTATACGTTAATCGCCTAATTGTAAAAGAATTTTCCAAATCGGCCCCGCAGTTTCAGGGCCTATTCAATTCAAATAGAGAAACAAAACACCTAATCGGTTGTCTTCATAATGTTAGTGATATCGATGCAACTTCCCCCCCACTCTGCAGAGTTACTTACTCGCTGTGGTGCGCGAGGCTACACTCCGCATTTTTTATTATTTCATGATTTTCTTTAGAGTGATATAAAAATAACAAATATATAACGAATTTAAAAAAAATCGTCATATATTTTGAATGGATCGTCCGATTTTGTTAATGTAAAAAGTACTTTACACATATTGAAATTATCTTTAATAAAATATCATTTAATAGGATAAGGATTAATGCAGAGGTATGAATAAAATGGTTTGATTATTGCCGGCACTTTCATCGACTTATAAAATATAAAAATGTTAACTACATTTTATATATTGTCATAACTATAGTAGTTGGACATATGGTATCGCGGACTTTTTTATAGATATTGATGCGTTCTATAATACTGTAGACCATTATTTTGTTCTATCATCAATAGTTTTCGCAGGGCACGCGATGATAAAATTTTTTAGATCAATTTCTTCACACCTTGGGTTACATTATTGCATTTTTCTTAGAGATCCCTATTTTTTTTGAAAATGTAATATAGCCTATGTGGGACGGTGAAAATGCAGCTTTCTAATAGGGAAAGAATTTTTGAAATTGGTCCGATAGTTGTCGTGTGAAAACAATACAAACATACATACATACAAAAATACAAATCTTACCTCTTTATAATATTAGTATACTTTATTTTTTCTTGACGCGACGTCGTGAAAATAATACAGTCAGAGCGATACAGAGAGTGTCTTTATTTAAAACCTTTATATTATTTTCTTTATCGCTTACGGTCGATGTGTGACAACGAGTTGATTTAGAGGGCGTACTGTCCATTTTATTTGACACTAACAAGGCGGTCGGTTTAACGAGACCGATTCTGGAATAGAAGAAATTATTCTTTTTGTTTATATTTATGAGTGCTGACATCTAATGCCAACGATTAATAGCCGTAGAGTCGTATTATATAAATAAAATCAGCTTTACGCTGTACCCCCCGCAAACAGCAGGGTAGACGGAGAGAATCTAGTGTTAAGACATTCCGTTTCCCACTTTCCGCCGAATTTCGCAGACATTGTGTGTTGAGTGGCGGACATCAACGCCGCATTATATTATTTTCATAATACATACATACATTTAATATTCGTATTATAAAACTGATGATAAATGATTTATCCATATGAAAAGTTGCTATTCTACTTATAGGAAGACGTCTGTTAAATAATTTCCAAGGAGCAAATTAAAAAGAAAAATCGAAATAATATTTGTTACTTTCATAGTTAGGACCGTGATCTTAGTAAAAGTTTTGTAGTAGGTAGTAAAATGTTGTCTAAAAGAGGATTCATGTCAAGTGGTTTATATATGAAACTTAAATGATCTACATATATTTTATATCTTCACGCATATCCAGCAATATGGAGGAGGAATCTAGTGTTAAGATGTTGAGAAACTCTATTTCATATTTTTCGCCTTATTTTCGAGACATTAGAAACATAGAGTCGCGGTACTCAAAACGTTTTGTCGTGGTATCAAAGCGTGGAAATGAAAATAATTGCTTGACCCGAGTATGAATCGAACCCAAAACCGCCGCGTTTACAGACTGTACGCCACTCCGCCACGACGGTGTAAAATGATTAAATATTCTAAGAAATACACAATAGTAGGAACCCTTATATACGTTGGAAAAGCTGTCAATAGAAATCCATCACAAATTAAATCAGAGTAAAATTATAATTTTAAAGATAAATATAAATTTACAGACCTGGTTAGACAAAGTGTAAATTGAAACCTAGAAAACAATTTACTTGACAGTATAGTTTACGATTTGAATTACATACATAATATATAGGTACATCATCGTCTACCTAAAGGTAAATTTATTATAAATAAAATAAAAAAATCCGCTTCACGCTGTATCCCGCAAACAGCAGGGTAGGCAGAGGGAATCGAGTGTTAAAACACTCTTCCATCAATTTTTTCGAAGCATTGCATGTTGAAAATTGGAACTCAACGCCGGGCTTTTTGCCTTGATGCCAGAGCGAAGAAATGAAAATATAAAGAAATAATAATTCATTCTCTCGAGTGGGGATGGAACCTACTACCGTCGCGTTACAGTCACAACATTGTGCCCCTGCGCCACGACGGCCTCTAATAAAAAGTAATTTTATTATTCCTACTTGAGGCCAGTCGTGGTGCAGTGACACAAAGTGTGACTATAAAACCGACTGGTCGTGGATTCGATCCCCACTCGAGGAGATGAAATATTTACTTAAATTTATATTTCCATTTCTTCGCTCTGATGTCGAGGAGAAGCATGGCATTGAGTTCTCCCACTCAACACCCAATTTCTCCAGAATTCGGCAAAAAGTGGGGAACGGAGTGTCTTAATACTAGGTTCCCTCTGCCTACCCTGCAGTGCGCGGGATATTGGTTTATTATCCCTGCTATAGTATTTCACTAAAACATTCGCAAATAGGACATGGACCTCCACGGCGCTATAATATAAACCATAATACGTCTCATAAAAGGGTTTCCAGCCCATACAAAAGAGGCCATTAATATCGCATTAGCACCTCAT
Source organism: Heliconius erato demophoon (assembly GCA_018249695.1). Classification (NCBI taxonomy): domain Eukaryota; kingdom Metazoa; phylum Arthropoda; class Insecta; order Lepidoptera; family Nymphalidae; genus Heliconius; species Heliconius erato. The sequence goes on along the minus strand of DWQW01006280.1, from coordinate 13,702 downwards.
CAACATTGTTTTATTTCGATTTTCGATTATATTTACAGGCTGTATGTCAATTTACTCGATGCGCGAACAAAATGAATTTGAAATTGTCCCCAATTTTCCTGCTTTATTGCTTTATAAATAAAAGATATAATAATATGTTGTTGGGGTGATATTCTAATATGGAATTGAATTCCAAAAAGATTGTTTTTTATCATAAAAAATCGATATGCGTATTGAAGTGCTTTACTTGCATTTTCAGTTTCCTTTCGTCTCTATTTTCACAAGGATTTCTTTACTCTTTAATAATAACCAAAAGTCGTATACCATTTAGTGATTGCATATATTCCCTGATATTTATTTTTATTGTGGCACACTACAAACACTTAATATAGTCGTTAAACGAAAACAAAATTAAATGACGTCCTCTTAAGTAGAGTGATACTCATGGAGGAAGGTGGATATTTAGAGATAATTAATTAACTTTAATTAAAACATTATTAGCATAATTTACTTATATTTTGACGAAAATATTTTTATATTTGACGGAATACTATCAACCCTTAAAACAATGGGTGACTTACATATTGTTCTTTTGCTAAAGGCTCACAGTCAAAGGCAATACAGAAGCAACGAACATACAATCGTAAATGAAATTCGAAAAAAACGAAATTATATATAAAATAAAGAAAATAAGAAATCTTTCAGCTACAAAGAGTATTCTACCTAAATAACATAATTTTGTTTAGCGCTACTTGTGTTTCCGAATCACAGACCGTGAAATGTAATAATTTAGCAAATTTAGTCGTTTGATTATGAAATTATTTTGATCTCTTTAATGCCACAAATTAAATTAATTAAATTTATCTTTTATTTTTAGTTATTACGAGTTACGAGTATATATTACATTAAATTAATCAGCTTCAGCGCTGTATCCCGCAAACAGAGGGAACCTAGTGTTAAGACACTCCGTTCCCCTCTTTCCGCCAAATTTTTCCATACATTGCGTATTGTGGCAGAACACAACGATGGGTTTTTATCTTCGTGCGAGAGCGAAGAAATGAAAATGTTAACAACTAATAATTCATTCCCTAAAGTGGGGATCGAAACCACAACTGTCGCGTTACAGTTACACCCTTGTGCCTCTGCGACACTATGATCTCAAATTTTAAAATGAAAAACAACATTGAAATTGTATTATTAGTTTTTGCTCTATTTTACTATTTGCTCTATTTGCCTAATCTGGTATATGCGAAATACAGAGTGAAACTAAAAAAAATCCAACCTCTAAAACGTATGCGCTTCAATTTGTCGACTTTTCCCTTTTAGTAGTACCTACCCATACAACTCTGTAGGAAGCGAATTCTAACCCCGCTCAGGATACAGATATTCAAAGGCTTACTTTTTAAAAGTTCATATTATTATTTTGAATAATAAATCCGATATAGATAGCTTTTTAAATTGGCGTCCTGATTTTAGGAATGTTCATTTCATATGAAAATTTCTATAAATGTAGCTAGTTTAACATTTTATTTTGAATTACTATTTTGTTTTTTGTCTAACTTATCAGTTACAAATTTACATAGAATATCTTTTAGGGGAAAGAGCTGGCTGCCTCGCACTACAGATAATGTGTCAAATAAGTAGGGGGGCGCACTTAGAACATATTTAAACAACCCATTCGCAGTTTTTATTTTTGTATATTTTTGTAAATAAGATTTTAGAAACTGGGACGACTATCCCAGTTTTCATGTTTCCCGGTTTTACCCTATACTAAAATAATTTGTTTAAAACCTTTAATTTAACAAAAAATAATTTTAACTACTAGACAAAAACAAATTAGGGCAGTCGTGGCGCAGGGGCACAAAGTGTGACTGTAAAACCGACTGGTTGTGGGTTCAATCCCTACTCGAGGAGATGAAATATTTACTTAAATTTATATTTCTATTTTCTTCGCTCTGGTGTCGAGGAAAAACGTGGCGTTGACTTCTGCCACTCAATACGCAATGCCTCCAGAATCCTCCAGAAAGTGGGGAATGGAGTGTCTTAACACTAGATTCCCTCTGCCTACCCTGCTGTTTGCGGGATACAGCGTGAAGCTGATAAAAAAAATAAGAAAGAAATGGGTTTATCTACTTAATCTCCTCACATTAGTATAATACAATATAATGACTAGGTTATATGACTCAAATTGTCACGGCGTCTACCACGGTGTGAAGATATTGATTTATGATTTAAGTAATAAACGGGCTCATGTCAATTTATTAGATTACTGCCCTACTTTCGTTCTTTGTGCAAATTTTATGGTATAAAATGGGAAAATTACTTCAAGTTTGGTTAACACTTCTATAACGATGGTGGATTTATGATTTTATTATGAGTTTTGGCAACAAAAAGTAAAGAAATAATGAAAATAAGTATAGGGAGTCTATTTTTTGACAAATATATCTATAATATTATTAAAAGCCGTTTAGAGCTTTGCTAGGTTACCTACATATCTATTGTAAACTCAATTTATTGAAAATATTGAATTTTCCTACAAAATAGATATTTTGCTGGTAAATTCGAATATATGAACCAGAAAATCTGAAGATAATAGAAAAGAACCATAGCATTGAACTAGCTATAACTAAGCACCAGTGACTTACCATCATAGTTATTTAAATTATCTACATATTTCTGCACATCATGAAACCTAACATCCCCTCCCAGAGAAGTTAAATAACGTTTAACTAATATTAGACAGATACAAATAGACAGAATTGTACCAATTAAAGTGAGTTAAAACGCTAATTAGCATCTATGAGTACGGAAACAGCTGTGAACGCATAAAACCTAATGTAACCTCTTTCAGGCGCTCATATTTTTATAGCCAACTATATTATTATAGCAACAATAGATATTACAATAGTTGCCAGATGAAATTTAGTTATTTAAATTATAAATAAATTACTCTCTAATGTTCTAAAAATAACAAAACAATATTTTGAATTGAATTTAGTTACCACAATATTAAGCGTTAATCACTGCGATGACCCAATTTAAATAGAAACGTTTACGTGGCAACATTAACTATATTATATAGCAGTTTAAAATAAATTAACTGAATCCATTTATTTTTAGATTTTAATAATTACAAACAATTTAAAATAAATGATCAAAATATAAAAATATATTTATAAATAAAAAAAAATCAGTTTCACGCTGTCTCCCGCATACAGCAGGGTAGGCAGAGGGATATATTAATAGTTATTTAAAAAAGAAAATAACAGAACCCAAGGTAAAAACAAAAAAGCAGCTTTACGACCTTTTTTTCGAACCGGAAAGCGAAAAAAAATTAAATATTACGATCATTTCCTCGAGTGGGGATCGATCATCGAATACACAACCTATAGCCTCAACGAAGAAAGCTATCTATCGTACATGTTTTACAAAGTATAAATTATAATACACAACTTACCTACATATCCTTCAATATTAGAAGCACTATATATATATAATCAATAATCACGATATTTAGACACTGATTTTGGATACTATTAATCACAATATATAAGCGTGGTATGATGTTTTTTTTTGCTTTACAAGCGCACATTATAAGATAGGCAAAAGGAACCTGGGAACTTAGTGTTTGCTAGACACTCAGTTCTCATTAAGATACTTCTCTTTCCTACTTTCCTGAATTTCGGAGGCATGGATGGAGGAACTAAACGCCGAAATGTAAAAATTACATACTTCTTCACTCGAGAGGAATCGAACCAATAGTCTGTCACGTTAACAGTCCGTCGTGCATGTTTGTGTCCATGCAGTACGACTGGTCTCAAATGATATGATGATGATAGTGATAATAATCTAATTGTCTTACCCTCGGAAGAGTTTTCTTTTTATATTTTTAAAAATATTTTTCCAACAATCTATATTTAAAAATGTAAAAATTATTTCGCTTATATAATAAAAGTATATATTGTAGCATTACAATTGTTGTTTTTATGAAAATCAGTAGGTATGTTACAGATTTTTTTTTTGTTAGGACACTCTAATTCAATGGTTGTGATATGTAACCTTAACAACACATCAAATCTTCGATTTGATATACAAATTCATAAATATGGAAAAATATATATATATAAATATGACAAACCATGTGCGATAGCTTTCTTCGTAAATATTTCGATAACTTTACTTTTTTTAGTACATTGCATTTTATATTCTTTTGCGACACGACTTGGTTGGCTTGGTTATGATCTGGCATCGTATACATATATAAAATAATCTTTACATGGCCACCACCATGGCCAAATAACCTGTCTGATTGTACAAACGATAGTATTGGATTTAACTCCAAGTTGGGGAAGATTTTATTTTAAGATCATTCTTATTTCTCCGCTTTGATTTTAAAAAGCGCTTATTTTTCCCATTCAACAAGCAACGACTCTATAAGTACATTTGCAGATAGTATAGAGTTATTTTTTTAATTTATTATATAGCCTGGACTTCACTCGGCAGTGACCTACCGAGTACTAGTTTAAAAAAGTATGTATTTGGTGTCGGAACCTAACGTCATACATAGATGATAATAAAATAATATGACGTTAGGATTTGTGCTCATAACTTCCGTTCTCAATCAGCTCCGACATACCTGCGTACTGTAATCTTAAAAATTTATAAATGCTTCAAATTTCAATTTTAAAAAATCAACTTCACGCATAGCCCGCATGTAGCATGTTAGGTAGAGGGGGTTGAGTGGCGGAACTCAACGCCGCGCTTTGCCTCGACACCAGACCGAAGAGATTAAAATATACATTTAAATAAATTTTTCAATTCCTTGAGTGAGGATCAACAGTGCGTTTACAGTCAACTTTATGCCTCTGCACCACGACTGGCCTCAAAAATTTCAATTAAGTTTTTTTCTTTTATTGTAAATTCTTGATAGCAAGTTAATGTGGGATCAAAAGCTTCTTTGTTTTTCATTAATTAATTAAATTGCTAATATACAAAGGCTCTGCGATTAGATAAGCTTTTCTTACAAAATACTAAAGGACAAGGCGGGAAGGGATCTTCTGTATCTTAGACATAAATAAATAATGAATTAAGAAGCTAGTTCCAATGTAATTTTTAAGGCTGTAGTTTCAAATTCGTCTTAAAATCATATTTAATAATAAGGAAGTTTAATTTTTAACGGATTTGACTTAACAAAGAGAGAGAAGTTTGCTTCCGCCATGCAACAAAATAAATACAAAGTAGTGGTTCTCCCTATTTCCTCCCCCTTAAACCCCTTTGAAACGCGCATATTTTTTTTATGTTTGCCATGAATCCCGCATCATAGCAGGGTGAGCAAAGGGAACCTCAAGACATTTCATTTCCCACTTTCCGCCCAATTTATTGAGACATTGCGTTTTAATGGTGAAACTCAACGCAGTGATGTATTTTGTTAGAAAAGCTAGAAAATGCAAAATTTTCTCGACTGGTAACTGAAGTGACAACCGTCACGTTTCTAAGAATGCTAATCGAAAGTTCAATACTTAAAAAACATTATCAACTTTCACACATAGCGTCGTTGCCAAATCCGTCCCCAATATAAATACTTATCCAATTGTGAAATACCATAATATCTATATCGAATACTAAATTAAATAACATAGACCCGTTATCCGCTGTCCCTGGTGTATTTTTAGATCTGACCTCGGAACATCGTTTGTTATTCTGCAAAGCGATTGTACCAAAAAGGGTACAGCACGTGAGGCTTTTGTATGATAGAAAATATGTTTTTCAGATTTTTGGGACTACCATTGTTTTGGCAACGATTGCAGAATATCGAATTGTCGAGTGTGTCGATATTTGGTAATATATTTGTGAACGAAATAAATAAATTCTATAATAGTCATCTAATGTACCTACTATTTCGTATTACTTTGGCACGTTGATGGAAGATTAAATAGTGTTAAAAGTTGAATTTGTTAAATTAAACTACTTTTTAATCTTTAGTTTTAGTTTATGGAACATCAATTTTGCTATATTCGATAAGCTTTCACGAACAATAAATAAAAAAATAAAATATTTTTTTCTATTATGTTCTTTTTGTTAGGAACGTAAACTTAAATATTAAAAATGTTGTTTTAAATTCATAATATAATATTAGTATTGAATTATAATTACAGTATTTAATTACCGTTAATTACGTGTAAAAATAAAACACCAATATAATATTTAAATAAATATTTATTCTTCTATAGGTACATAGAACAGCATTCTCAATTACAAAATGTTTTCTATTACAATATAAATCGAAATGAAAGTTAAATAATAAAAACCTGAATTTTATCGTTTTAATCGCCCTTAATCGCCCTTATTCTACAGTAGGTACTCTCGACATAACGTGTTATTTACAATGCTGTGGTCATATTCTGTAGGGTGCATGAAACAAACCACTACAACAAAAAATAATTTTCAATTCATATAACGCAAATAATTTAATATTTATTAATTTAGCTTAGCGCTGAGTGCCCGCTAACAACAAGGTAGGCAGAGGGAACCTAGGGTTAAGACACTTGGTCACCTTTTGAAAAAAAATCCGAGACATTAGTGTTGGGTGGTGGAACTCAACACCGCGCTTTATTTCCTTATCAGAGCAAAGAAATGGATTTAATTCATTCCTCTGAGTGGAAATCGAACACATAACCGTACGTTCGTGGTCAGACGCGCCGCCACGCTACTACAGTCTCTATCCAATAAATTATACGTTTAAACTGCAGCCATTACTCTATGCTAGTGACGCGGAAACCAAAGATACAATCGCTTATTAATTTTTACGAGCGCCATATTCGTAAAAATTTTTTTTACGCCAGATTTGGCACAATAAAACAATAGTAGCTAATATTAGATATCATTGTTTGATAATGGCTGTTGCTAAGTAATTGTTAATTTTTGGAGTCTTTTAAAAATAATTTTTATTTTTTAGTCAATGAAAACTTTATTATTTTCAATATTTTGTCAATGACAGTACATGTAAATGATTTCCAATTAAAACAAATAATATTTTATTACCATGTTCTTCTTCTTCAGCTTCACGCTGCATCCCGCACACAGCAGGGTAGGCAGAGGGAACCTAGTGTTAAGACTGGGAACCTAGAGTTCTGGAGGCGTTGCGTATTGAGTGGCGGAACTCAATGCCGCGCTTTGCCTCGACACCAGAGCAAAGAAATGAAAATATATATGTAAATAAATATTTTATTTCCTCGAGTGGGGATCGCACCCACAACCAGTCGATTTTACAGTCATACTTTGTGTATATATGTGTTCTGTGACTTTGTGCCCCTGCGCCACAACTGGCCTCAATGTTTCTATTACACATTTGAAATTGCCTAAACGGAAATTAGAATGCTGTCGAGTATATAACTTGTCTAAAGTTCATAAAGAATTTACAACTTTTTATATTTTTAATTATTTATATTGCACCATCAATAAGTATTTAAAGCCGTTGTAATTTTGCGTACACTACTTAGTATACTCACAGATTATAGGATCTACCGCAACATCGTTCTCAATCATTCAATGGCAGACGCTTCTCGTAAATATTATTGTTATAAAACATAATATATATAAGAAAAAAAATCTAATTAAATATAAGGATCATTGAATCAATACTGTAACTAAATTTTGTTTCAGTTAAAGTAGGCATCGATTTCATTTTTAAAGTGAAAAACTTCTAGAATTTTTTTTTTTTTATTTATCATATTGCTCTTTTGATATAAATGTATCGATAAAAATCTCGATCGATATTCATAAAGTTAAGACATTTAGATATTAAGTTTTTTTTTTCTTCTAATTATGTAATTAGTTGTTAGCCTAAATATTAATTTGACTTTCTTTTTAACAATCTCTGTTCCAAATGTTTATGATGAAATACTTTTTTTTATGCTATTTCTAATGATAACAAAGTATATTATTTACTAGTTAGTTTAGTTTAGTAAAAAAAACATTAGGTAAATTTAACTGACGCTTAATTTACATACTACGTTTATCTTATTTATAATAAGCTTTTACGTTTATCTTATTTATAAAGTTTTAAACCAGATTAATCTTTGTAGTTAACGAGATTCCCACGTTTTTCCAATAACTCACAGACGGGAGATTTACGAGGTGCTAAGGAGATCGGGACATGATCAGGCTTTATTTAAGTTTATCTAAATATAGTCTACCTTGAAGGTACCTAAGATTAGGCTAATGAAGCTTTTACTTTTAAATGAGAACCTTAATTAAGTAAAATATGCGAGTGTTGAACTTTTAATATAGGTATTAAAGGTTTTATATTTTGCTATAAAGTATTTTGATCTGAGTCAGAATATTATGTAAGGTTAGGTTATACGATTAAAAAAATGTTTAAGGATACATCAGTGGTCAATTAAAGCTATATGAATAAACTGAACAACTAGTTAACTTTCGAATTAAGTAGATACTGATCTGAACTCTTATACTTTTTAAGCATATAAAAATATTCTTTTTTTTAAGTATATATTTACAAAAAAAAACAAAAAAATAGTCAAGAGTAGTACAGGTAAACTACATTATTAAAATAGTTTTTTAATCAATAAATTTTTACGTCTCACAGTAAAATAAAAATTAAATAAATGACTTAATTAAAATAAATATAATAAAAATAGTAATTTTACAAACATCACGGGGTTAGTATAAGGCACCTAATGTTAAGTCGTCCGTTCCCCATTTTAGGCTGAATTTTCGAGATATACGAGTAGCTTGTCGAGTACAACTCAACACCGCGCTTTATCTAATACAGAAAAAATAAATAAACCATTCCTCGGAGTAAGGATCGAACCCAAAACCATCATCATGGTAGCAGGCACATGTTGATCCACAACAACCACGGCGTACTCTAATAAATATCATCTTATTAGAGTACGCCGTGGTACGCCACCGTGTTCAAATAAATATGGACATTGTACTGAGGCCAGTCGTGGCGCAGCGGCACGAAGTGTAACTGTAAAACCGACTGGTTGTGGGTTCGATCCCCATTCTAGGAGATGAAATATTTACTTAAATTTATATTTCAATTTTGTCGCTCTGGTGTCGAGGCTAAGCGCGGCGGTGAGTTCTGCCACTCAACACCCTGTACCCTGTACCCTGCTTTGTGCGGGATACAGCGTGAAGTTAAAAAAAATGGACATTGTAAATACCTACTTAAATAAAAAAACATAAGTTCATATAAAATTGTATATTTTTATCCTTATTTGTAATATAGCCACGTATATGTTGTAAAAATACATATAAACGGAACTCTAATAAATTATTAGCATAATTATGTCCAATGAACTTTGTCGCGCAATCAATTTCAAGCTTACTTGTATTCAGTACCTTGTTACATTATTCAATCAACAAGTGTTATATTAATGCAATTTTAGTACTTATAGGTTTTTTACAATAAAAAAGGTCCTTCCGATATTATTGTTACATTTTATTTCATTCTTTACAGTTTACGACCCACTATATCGTTAGTCTGAAGCATTAAATTCTCTAAATAACATATTGCCACGCAGATTTGTTCTTTTTCACATTGGGATACAGTACTCGTATATATGCTTAAATTGAAAAATATTGCTTTTGGATATCATCGTAAAAGGATTCTAATGTTTACTTGCTCTTTAGGTGCGTCTGATGACGTTTACAATGAAATATAGAATACATTACAGAACGGTCGTACTACGTTGTTATATTAAATTTATGTAGCTTTAAATAATTAAACACACATTTGCAATTACACGTTACAATAGAAGAACTGACAGGTGATATAACGTTTATACTTTTTACATATCTACTCAGTATATTGTATGACGATGTCATATGCCTATATGATTAGTGACCTTATGGGATCCAAACATTTTAAGTCATATCTCAAGGTGATATATTTTTTAATATTAAATTTGCATGCAACAGAAAACACAAAAAATCTTTTAAAAGAATTTTTGTTATTGGCAAATTCGGCAATTTTATTCCAAAGGATGTAGGGGAGTAATTTATGGTTATAGCTAAAGCTAAAGGAGATACTATAGCAAGAGCAAGGTTCTACCACTAGTAGAAATATACTTAATATCGAATTACTATTTTGTATTTCTTGGTACTAGAAAATCTGGCAATATAAACAGTAATCAAGACCATTTTGTTCATAAACTTCCACTCTTTATTGTCCCAAAAAAATATCAATATGAAATTGAATTTTTCTACGGAAAATGACTTGATATACTGAAATATTTCTAATATCGGTCATACTTGGAAATTCTTTTCATTATAATAAAACATCCACTGTTACACGGGCTGACATTAATCTTATTTTTTTTCTGATATTAATCTGGCAAGTACAAAAGGACCAGTAACTATAAGTATTAAAATATTTGAACTAAAATTAAAGAATTTTAGAAAAATTCGAACAATTCACTTTTGGTAAATTTAGTAGGATTCACAAGTTCTAATTCAAATTATTTGCAATTATAGATAAAATAATGCATTTAATAGTGCATCATATTTTTTATTATAAAATGGTATTCTTCCAAAAATATATTCTGTATAAAATTCTGTCTCTTTCTTTCTCTACAAAACTTATACATGGACGAAAGAGATAAAGGGTGGAAGGAAAATTTGTTTACATTTTCAATAAGGGAACGAGTATTATACATAACGCATGCCAATAATAGATTATGGGCCATAGAAGCCATCGTGGCGCAGGAGCAGGGATTGAAAATGCGATGTTTGTGAGTTCGATTACCACTCTGAAAAATTAAATATTTTATTACCTCGAGTGGGAATCGAATCCACAACTCGTCACAATAATGATATTCCCGTATTACAATATAGTAAACTAAATTATTCGTAGTATTTAATTGAAAATACCCATTTAAGTGACCGTCTAACCCATACCAGATATCCCTAAATCGAAACTCAGTATAAGTGTCACCTACGAAGATTTATTACACAATCTGACCGCTTATCAATTATGTTCATGCAATCCAACCATAGCCATTTATCCAGACCATCCTATTTCCGTATACAATTATGACGATAATGTCTTTCGTGGCTCACCTTGTTTCTCATGTTATCTATATATATAAAAGGACTTATGCTGACTAACTGAGGTAAGACGCACGCAGAGCAGTAACCGCTGATGGTAGAAACGTGAAATTTGGGCAGATGTTTATTTTCATATTCTGGACATCCACTAAGAAGGGAATTTCAAAAATTTTAACCCTAAAGGGATGAAATAGGGGTTGAAAGTTTGTATGAAAAAAAAAATTATATTCATTATCCGACTCGCACTTAACCTGTTTTTATTTTAATATTTATTGCTAAGAAAACTCTGTATATCAAACACGTATTAAAAGTTGTCTAATGTCAGGTATAAATTTACAAGACAGAAAAGAACTTGATATAAGTAACTCCGTTTTTCCATATTATATGTACCACAAAGCGCGGCGTAGAGTCCTGCCACTCGTCATGTCATATCTCTAATTCGAGCGGATCGTGCACAACGGAGTGTTTAGACATTAGTTTCGTGTGCGTTGCGAAACTGACGAAAATGATCAAAGACGTAATTTCACATCGTATTTTATAAATATATTTTTTTTGTTTTATTAAATAAAATATAAATAATAATAACATGATAACATCTTGTTATTATTATTACATATACATTTTTATTTAAATATAGTTGCTTTAATATAGAATAATAGAACTAAATTATGAAGTATTCATTTATAAGCTTCAATATACTTAATCATAAGAAAATTATTTAATTAGGTATAATTCCACTCGGCTCCAAGCGTTCTTGAAATATATTCCCTAAAGGGTTTGGTATCCTTCAGGCTTATTTGCAAATATCATGTGAATTTAACTTTCAAATTAATGCATAAACGGGATATATGACTTTGTGTTGATTATCATAATACATCGTTGTATATAAATTAAATTCGAGATCTTGTTTTTAATAAAGTCATCTAGGTTGTTAGGTACGTCCTTTCTTTATTTATACATAATCAAAATACAATATGAAGATGAGACAGAATCAAAAAGAGAGACTTTTGAGACTTTTTAAGTACATACCTACTGTATCCTGCATTTAACAGGATGATCAGATTGGACCCAGTGAAAGGACACTTCGTTCCTCACGCTTTGTACATGTTGAATAGAGGAATGTAACGGAAACAAAGCTATAACCGTCACGTTTCATCAAGCACTGTGCCGTCGAGGCCATTTGACATACCTTTTAAAGGATTTAATTAATTCTAAAAACATTTATAATTTTGTAGTAAAAAGTGTACGTTACGAATAAACTTCTATTTGATCATAATGTAAATACGAAAAAGATATGTGCTTTTGTTGCATATTCTAAAAAGTAAAGGAAATGCATTAAAACATTTTGATAACCTTTAAAGATTTAAAAGTTTAAACTTTTAAAGCTCGAAAAAAATTATCTCGAACATCTATAGCGTTTACAATATTCAGTTTACAATATAATAATACATAGTCGAGTAGTCATTTTATTTATTTTATAAATTTTAAGAGATCGATAATTTTATAATTTATATTAATTTTGTTACAGCCACCATGTACGGGCTACTATTAGAAAATATGGCGGAGTATATCCGCCAGACGTATGGAGAAGAACGATGGGAGGATATCAGGAGGCAAGCCGGTGTTGAACAACCGTCGTTCTCAGTACATCAAGTTTATCCAGAGAACTTGATCACAAGACTAGCTAAGAAAGCACAAGAAGTAAGTTTGTAGTACCTACCTATTTATAGTTATTTAGTGATGGAATATATATTTAAAACTTTTTTTTTGTAATAATAAGCAAAATGATTACTTCTAATATAACAATGTTTAACATTATTAAATATAGATTAAAAAATACATTTAAAAATGTATCTTCCAATAGCAAGGGTCCAGAGCTTCAGATCGAGGAACCTTCTAATGACATCCCTAATCGGATCCATCTATTCTTAATCCAACAGCTAAAGCTTCTAAGATATTGGCCAAGGCTTTTTAGTTCTTGTTATTTTATTTTTTGTAGAATACAAGATATTTTAGAATTGAATTATGATGGTATTTAATAAACACACAATTATTGATTACACAATTTTTTATATGAAGTAGAAGGAGGAGAAAAAAGAGTGTTCTCGTTTTACGTGTATAAAAAGAAAAAATAATAATAAAATAAAATAAAATATACGTATTCTATATTATTACATTTATCCTCATAATCAAGTTATTAAATTTAAATGAATCTTTAAAATTAATCCAAAATATCATTTACTTTATTAACATGTATTCTCGCTTTTCTATGCAAAATATATTAAGATAGCTAATTTCGATACAATATGTATCGGCCCATTAGCTCAGTTGGTTAGAGCGTCGTGCTAATAACGCGAAGGACGCGGGTTCGATCCCCTCATGGGCCAATTTCCTTTTTGTTTTTAAATATATTTTTTATATGTTTTTATTTTTTTTTTAATACCGTTAATAAATAAAAATAATGGAAAATATTACCTTTCAAAAAGCTAAAAAAAATCTTATACATTAAGCACGAAAATTATTAAACAACAATAAAATCTTTAAAAATAAATATAAATAAATAAAAAACAACATAAAGTAGAAAAATATCAAAAATAACATTTACATAACAAAAAATTGCGAAAATTCATTTTTATGGAAGCAATATCAA
>DWQW01006279.1:0-16545 GCA_018249695.1 Heliconius erato demophoon | reverse complement strand
ATTTGACTACTGCTACTAAAGTTGATATTGCACCTTTACCTTATATATTTTTCTACATACGATGCTACGATTGTGTGGCACAATAGTTGGACTAAGCATTGTGAAATAGTAAAGAAGTTAAAAACTGCAGAATTTTTAGATATGACACAAAGTTTAAAAATCGTTCGAATGTGCCCCCCTCTCCCTATATATAACTTTTTGAGTTTTCTTTTTCAACACTATTTGTCAATGTAAATTAAATAAATAAATTTCAAAATCCGATACATCTCATCATATTACAATCTTTTAGTCGCACATATTTGAATTATTTAATAATCAAATCAGACCTCGAATATAGTACAACATAGTCCCAGATACAGTCTGTATGTACTGGACTGTATTTAAAATCACTCACATAACCAATCACAAGGCAATCTTGGCATTTTATTCGCCGGCCAAGGCAAGTAGCCCGCGGTCTTAAACACCCAGTAGTCGTATGACACTTTGCTTATTAACAGAACTAGGACTAGAACTTCTAGTCCAATTATATAGTAGATATAGTCCGTCCAGTCTCTTGGTGTGTGGCAGACCTGGAAATTAATATGATAAAAATAATTAAAATACATTATTAAAGAAATGTACTATTTCGAGCAATTAATATAGAATGGAAATATTAATATTGTCAGTTCTACCACTGGTAAAAAAGTCAACAGTTGACCAGTATTTTATGATAATGCATTTATTATATTCCCGAAATTTGAACCCACACCCTCTCAATATTTTTTGTTATTCTTTACAATGTATATAATATCTAGATTATTTATATGTATATATGTTAATGTATAACATTCCCTTTTTAAATTAAAAATAAAATAAAATAAAATTAAATTCGCTTCACGCTGTATCCCGCACACAGCAGGGTAGGCAGAGGGAACCTAGTGTTAAGACACTCCGTCCCCCACTTTCTGCCGAATTCTGGAGGCATTGCGTGTTGAGTGGCAGAACTCAACTCGTCGCGCTTAACCTCGAAACCAGAGCGAAGAAATGGAAATATAAATTTAAGTAAATATTTCATCTCCTCGAGTGGGGATCGAACCCACAACCAGTCGGTTTTACAGTCACACCTAGTGCCGCTGCGCTACTACTAGCCTCAATTAGCCTAGACTAGCCAAATTCCCTTTTTAACCATCTTATTTTCATTTGTTGATTCAACCGTCATAGCGTGGCTGTGGCTGTTGGCCTCAGAATATAGATTAAATGTTATAATTACCTCAACTTCTTTAAGATCCACAACATATCCCATTTTGTCTTCGCACGCCAAGCTTTTGTAATCCGGGATGTTTTTAGAATTTTCCAGAAGCCATGGCTAAAAAAGTATAAAAAATAATATTATTATTTAAAATTACATAATTTTATTTAGTGTCAATACACTTCGTTCTTAACTTTTTACCCGAATCTAAGACATCGCCTGTGTATATTGCCAGAACGGAAAAATGAAATTAAACAATTACCGAGTTGGGTTCGAATCCATAACCGTTGCGTTTGTAATAAGATACTGTCCCACTTAAACATGAATGTCTTAACGTACTCTAATAACAAATAATAATAAAATTATCATATATTCCATATTTGTACATACCTTCAAAACTTTCTCAGTGTTACAATCACAGTGTATGTAGTTCCCGGCGATTGAAAACGACGGACCTTTAGTCACAAATCTGTTTGACATTACGTATGTGTGGATCTGTAAGAGAATTATAAATTATATTAAATATGTGTCGCCTATATAATATAGGATATTAAATATACATTTTTTTAGGTTTACTTTATTATATATATGCTAGTTATATGCGGGATGCCCGCATATAACTAGCATATATAATAAAGTAGGCAGTGTTGAAACACTCCGTTCCACACGACCGTAGAAGTTTTGGAAACATAGCATGTTGAGAGGCGGAACTCCACGCCGCGCCTTGTCTTGTTACAAAAGCGGGAAAATGAAAATAATTCATTCCTCCTAAATGAAATCGAACCCACAACCGTTGTGTTTATTGTAATCAGCAAAAACTTATATAGTACACTGTTGAATACGAATATTTCATGAAACCATTGACGAGACTTGGCGCCTATTTTCAACGATCCATGTCGATAAATATTGTAAATAATCTTACGTATTTCGTAATTTCGTATTTTAATTACTTACTAAACTTAGAAAAGAAAAATTTTAGGAAACACAAAAATTTAAATGTAGTAGAATTTTAACACGCGTCTCTTGTTGACACCGCCCAAGCGTTCTTTTCAATAAGCCATACGTTCTCATCAAGCTACGTCGAAATTCGTATTTGTATATTCGTTCGAATATTCGTACAACTTATTATTTAAGTTCGAGAACGTATGGCTTAGTGATCAGAGCGCTTTGTTTAGAAGAGACGCGGGTTCAAATCCCGCTGCGTAAAAAAATTATTATACGTTAAAACAGTAATAAAAATACTTACAGTTTTCAATTTATTATTGGTAATAGAGAATATCATGAAGTTATCTATGAACTTGGTGCCTTCCAGTTCGACTATATTGGCTATGTCGTTGTGGTCCGCTATGAGGTACCGGATGTGCTCGTACGTGGGGTCGTCTGAAACAGCTTGGAGGGAGGTTATCTGGAAAATAATAATGTAAATATTAAAACATAACTATAAAAATAATAAGATAATAGGGACTGAGTGTAAATGCGATGGTTGTATGTATGCGATTTCCAGGGAAAAAGTTGCTGTGCTCGAACAAGAAAAAAAAAGGGGCGTTAAGCTTCGCCACTCAACACAGCGTTAGAAACGGGGTGTCTTAACACTATGTCCCCTCTACCTACCGTGCTATATGTGGCGTAGCGTAGCGTGAAACTATAAGTAACACTCAAAGAATTATTTATTTTCATTACTCCTCCCTGATAATACAGTGCGGCGTGTGAGTTCCCTAACTCAACTTGCAATATCAAGAATTCAGGATTGGAGTGAGAATGCTTTTACAGTTTACGACTGCATAGCAATATAATAAGATATTTTTTTAGTTTCACGCTGTATTTCGCACATGGTAGCATTAAAAATTTTCATGATTTGACAATTGAGGCCAATCGTGGCGCAGTGGCACGAAGTGTGACTGTAAAACCGACTGGTTGTGAGTTCTGCCACTCAATACGCACTGCCTCCAGAATTCGGCAGAAAGTGGGGAATGGAATGTCTTAACATTAGGTACCCTCTGCCTATACTGCTGTGTGCGGGATAAAGCGTGAAGCTGATTTATTTATTTTATTTATTTCACTTTCTAGAGCGGAAATCGAACCCACAACCTATCACGTTTACAAATAATAAAAGTACACTCACATAATTATGGGAAACATTCAGTTTGACGGTGTTGGGCGGCAGGTTGGCGGGCAGCGCGCGCAGGCGGCTCCAGGAGCAGTCCACGGCCACCGTGTTGGTGACCTCGCCGTCGCCGTCCACCTCCAGCCGGTCGCCGCTGCACGTGCAGTTGGCGCCCGCCGGACGGATGTTGCGGCAGCGAGCGTTCAGCTGCGAGATCAAACAGTACAATACAGTACTAAATATATAAATGGAAAAAAAAGCATTCAAGTCATCGATGCGGCGACGCATAGTTTCAAACAATCTCTTAAAGACGAGTTTGAATAAGGAGAAACCTGTACGTTTAAGAAAGCATGATTTGTAAAAATAGAAGATTTGAGACATTCTTGTAGGTGAATTTTGGTAAGTTAGCAGAGATGTCGTAGTTTCACCGACGCATGGAGTAGTCGACGATGACGACGATGTCACCAACAAACATCAGCGTCAGCCACCTCGAGCCAAGTCGACAAGTGCTGTTCGCGTTTGCCGGCTAGTTGTGTTTAGCTAGCTAAGGACGTTTGAGATAGGATATTCAGAATTGGAGTTAAACGATCAGAAATCATGGAAAATGAGACTTTGTATTCGAAAAGGTATGCAAAAGATCTACAGACAACTAAGGAAGACTGGTTGCTTAGTAGCACTTTAAAATGGTAAAAAATATGTATACACTTTTGTCATCTTGTTAGAACAAAAAAAAACATGCTATCTCACATGGTTGGGACCCTCGTTGAACAAACCCACAATGCGAATAGCTCCTTAGGAACATAATAAAGAAATTAGTTATTATAGAAATTTCTCACCTCTTTCTGAACACGTAAATAGTCGATCTGTACAATTTTGACGTCTTTGAACCAGTTGAAGCTGAGGTCCAACGCGCAGCAGGTCTTGTTGTAGTTGAGAAATGTTATAAGCGAACTGTTGTTGGTTTCCATTGCTTTTTGGAAATGCTTGCACGGGAGGTAGTTGTTACCTGAAACAGTGAGTTATTCTTTGATTACTTTATTATGTATATATACATACGTATACGTAGATAGTGGATATTAACAGATTTTGGAGTCTTATTGGACATTAAAAAAAATGTATCTCATTTGCGCTGAAAGAAGTGAGAGAGAGAACGGCATGTAATGTTAAAATAGTAATTATAAAACTTTAATAAATTTCACAGCTTTTAGCTACAGTTTTATAAACAATAGGCTAAAAATATAAAAAATTATGTGACATGCAACACCTATGTATCCAAACTAATGTCTTACAGAGGATTATAATATAGTGTACCTTTAACATGTTGTGAGATCGACGAAGTAAATAAGAAATAGTGTGAAAATAAATAAATTCTTCAAATTCCTTTCCACCCATTTAATATTTAAATCTTTGTTTTTAGAAATCCAAATTAACATAATAAAAATATGAAATGAAATGAACAAAAAGACACCCAGGTTAAGTTCCCAGGTTCCGTCTGCGTATCGTAAAGCTAAAAAATATACAAAATATAATAAACTCCTCACCAGACAAATCCACAGATATTTTTCTATTGCTCTGTACCAAACTCAACGGAAACTCCGTTAAATTGTTGGCGGAAGCGTCCAAGACGGTCAACGTAAAGAGGTACGCGAAAGGCCTTTGTATGGAGTGCTGGAGGGTCGCACTGCTCAGGTTGTTGTTTGATATGTTGAGACACGCTATGGAAGAGTGTTTTGGGAACTGGCCTGTGAAATTTTATAGTAACCAGGTTACCAGGTTTTCGTTGCGACTTCGCTCCCATAGTCATATAAATTATTAAGAATTGCATATGGCATATTCTGAGTATAGGCGTATAAATTTTTAGTAATTAAAAAATTGAAAAAAAAACCTTTACGCGAACGAAATCGAGCAGATTTCGTATAAGGATTAAGTCTCAGTTTAACCCAATTTGAGTGAAAAATACTTTGACAGGACTGTGACACTGTGTACTATGTATCAATCAGATCTTAATATTTTTAATTTGGCGAATTTCTTTTGTATGTTCTCCTCAGGAAACGAAGCTGGGGAGATTTCCTCAAATGGGATTCGAACTCATAATCATTCATAAACACGTGTCAACTGATCCACGCTGCTTTGTTTAGCTTTTGAAAGTAAATTATACTCGTACTTACTGCCATTATTTCTTTTAAGCTCCAATTGGTAATCCTCGACTAGCGTGAAATAATAGAATGAGGGACTTAATGTGGTATTGTTTGTAAGATAATGACGATTATCACATATCGTATCTATTAAAATTAAAAGTTCAGCTCAGGGTCACCATTTTTTCTGCATAGCAACCCTGCAGAGGGAACTTAGTGTTGAGACACTGTTCCTCACGCACGGCCCAATTTTTGCGCTTTTATTTTGTTACCAGGGCAAGGAAAATAATTCGTGCCCCTCAGTGTGAATAGAACTCACAATCCTCGGGTTTTAAGTGCGGCAGCGCCACGACGGCTTTATAATCGGCCTCAAATTAAAATAATATTCTAAAATTTATCTTAGCTTATTCTAACATAAATTTCTCTGATAATGTTGAAAGCTATAACGACTCAGTGGATGACCACAAATTTCACTATAAGGTGTCGAGTTCAATTCTAACACATGTCGTACTTACTTCAGTAGTATATAAAAAGCAGCTTCAAATTTTTACGCGCATTTCATGTTGAGTGACAGAACACTACGCCTCGCTTTGTCTACAAAAGATGGGAAATGAAAATAATTAAAACAATCATTTCCCTGAGTTGGAATCGAACCCACAGTCATCGTGTTTACAGTCTTAATTGTAATTGTCTAATGATTTTTTTTTTTTTTTTTTTTCGAATGGACTTTAATGCTGTTGACCTGGAATGGTCTTGACAGCGTCACCGGGCTGGGAGGGGCGAGTGTAGCTCGCCCCTGAAGATTAGAATTACGAGCTTTGATGGACGCTCGTGAAGTGATAGCGATCGCGGGGGAATGCCCCGCGTACGGTAATCATGGTGGGTAGTCTAATGATATACCTACCTAGCTACTTACATACGCGGCTACCAAATGATAATTCTAGACCCAAGTTGTTTAAACATATAAAGAAATCTTTTAGTTTTAAATCTTACCTATAATTTTGCCTATATTCCCATCGGTAAGGGCCATTGAAGTCAGTCGTCTGTACACTGACTGGGACACGTCAAGCTCATCTAGTGTCGCATTCAGAACGTGTAAATTCGTCGTTTTTTGTGTCACTGAAACAAAATACACTATTTATAAACGTTTTGTTTAGAGGCCAGTCGTGGCGCAGGGGCACAAAGTGTGAGTGTAAAATCGACTCGTTGTGGATTCGATCCCCACTCGAGGAAATTAAATGTTCATTTACATTTATATTTTTATTTTCTTCGCTCTGGCGTCGAGGCAAAGCGCGACGTTGAGTTCCGCCACTCAACACACAATGCCTCCAGAACTCAGCGGAAAGTGAGGAAAGGAGTGTCTTTAGACTAGGTTCCCTCTGCTACCTTGCTGTATGCGGGATACAGCGTGAAGTTCATTTATAAATGTTTTGTTCATAGTTTGTATTTTTATCTTTCCTAAGTGTGGAATAATATTTAAAAAAAAAGTAAAAAATATCTGAATGCTTAATTTTTAAAAGGTTGTGGATTTCAAAATATATGCGCATGGTACGGTTACTAATAGATCGACATTAGAGAACCAAAGAAGAAAATAAATGTAAGTAAAACGTAATAGTAATGTAAAACAAATGTAAATACATTTAAATTCGCCAAAATGAAATTAAGAAGTCAAATCAACATCATAAGACAATGAGTTAAAAATGGAGCTCTTTGAAGATTTAAAGAGAGATCGCGGATATAACATATTAGATTATTGTTACGTTACTTAACTATTCTAATAGGTATCTACATAGAATAAGTTTCCAAAGTTTTGCTATCTCAATTCAACAACAAGATTGTCTAGTACGATGATCTATAAAATCGACGTTTTAATGTGCAAAGAAATCACAAACCACATTTACATGTGCGCCCGCGCACACAATGGCTCTTACGCTGATTACGAGCTATTTCTGCTATCAAGGTTGCGTCGTACTAATAATTATAGCATGTGTTTGTATGTCACCAACAATCGTGTTACGGTATTTAGTAAATATGATCTATACTTATAATAAATTCGTAACGAATCAAGGTCTATATATGAAAGATATACAAGAGAAGAATATTGATAGTTCCTTAATACAACCAAAATCAATGATTTCGTATGTTTGTCTGTGCGCGTCTTCACTCTAATTTCAGAAAGGGCTTAACTAATTAAATCGCAGTTTTCACTATTGTATTTTCGCTAACTTCTCTTAACATTTATGTTTGTTGTATTTCAATCGGTTAATAAATAAACAAGTTATACAATTTCAAAGAATGTCGACATTGCTAAAAATAACAATTTTATTGAATTGGCTGAAAATTTGCTTTTAAATATAGTTATAAATATTGTTTTTAGAATGATTTCAATATTATAAAACGAAAGTAACTAATCTGCAAATTAATCAATTAATAATTATGTAGTTCAAGCGGACGAAACCGTGAGCGGTTTATTAGTACTTAATAAATTCAAAGATTTAAACATTATTTTATTATAATTACTAAAGTAGAACAAAAAACGTAGCCGTAAAGGGGAACGGAGTTATATAGCTTCTTCGTGAAGCTGATTTTTTTATAACTTAAAATAAATTCTACTTGAATTTGATTGAGCTAAATTTCCTACAAATTGCGGAGTGTTGGGTGGAGAAACTCAACGTAAATCGTGTCTCGAGTCCACAACGATCATGTTTACAGTCAGTCGCTGCCCCAGAACATAATATAGATATTATATCTAGTAGAGACGATGACATTTCATAAATAGCTGCAAACCGAACTACCTATAGATATTGGTAATATAGAATGGCTATAAATAGACAAATCGCGGTTAAGAAACACGTTACTGACAAGATTCCTTAAACTAGTTCTATGAGGAAGACCGTTGGCACTCTACAAAGTATTATAAGGCTCATAATATGGTTTTTTAGCACATAGCATAATAGATAAAGGGAACCTGGGAACCTAATGTTAGTCCCTCTATTCCCATTCCCCTCTTTCCGCAATTATAGAGGTGTTGCGTCCAGAAAAAATAAATGAAAATATTAAACATTTTATTTTCTCGAGTGGGAATCAAACCTACAACTTGCAGCGTTTACAATCGCAAATACCTATCTTTTGTTCATGGGCTATGACTGAACTCAATTAGCAAAAATGTCAAACAAAAAATATTAAATATTCTACTTTTATACTTAGGGCCTCACTTTTTCTTCAAGCAGCGACATGAAAAATAATCTTTAAATTAATAAATATTGGAATTTTATTTTGAATATACATCTTTTTTTAGCTTCACGCTGTATCCCGCATATAGGCAGGCAGAGAGATCCTGGCAACCATGCGTTAAGCCTCTCTCCGTTCTCATTAAGACACTTCCGTTACTCACTTTATCACTTACAACCGTCGCGTTTACAGTCCCAAATTTTACAGTTGGGCTCCTTTTAATATAATTATATAAGATTAGTTATAAGTAATAACTATTCAATTACAACTGTGAAGGTGCTTTTTACTTGGACTGTACCTTCTTTGCATAATACACCTACACGTACAGGATAGTATATGTAGGTAACGCTATCAAGGACAGCTAGAGATAAACAAATAACTCATCTTTAATGCGCATTTTAAAATTTCGCAATGTTCTAGTTGCATCGGTTCGTAAACAAGTTTTATGTTAATATACTCGATATCAAACTCCAGAGTGTATGTTTAGTGGCGTTAAGTTCTGCCACTTAATTCGCAATGCCTCCAGAATTTGGCGGAGGGCGGAGAACGGAGGTGTGTTACCGAGAACGGAGTGCCTTAACACTGAGTTCTCAATGATACAATGTATTGTTAAAAAAAATTAAAAAAAACTGCAACAAAAATTGTGCAACTTAATCAAATTTTAAATTTGGCAAAAAGAGGACTGGGACAATGGCGACAACATCAAAGGCTTACTTTATAGGTGGATCCTGTTTCGTACTCCTAACTCTCAACACGAAGGGCACACGCACGATGTTGCATGGAATGTTAAGTAGTTTCTTCTCATGAAGCAGTAACAAAATGTGTGTATACAATAAATACATTTACGAAATAGTAATGCAGGTAGATGTAAAACATTAATAAGAGTTGACGTCGACAGTGTTGCGGGGGGCTACTTAGTAGTAATCATTGTCTATAATTAAGTCTTTTAACCGATTTTAAAAAGGAGGAAGTTCTATATTCGACAACTTTATTGTTTTTTTTATGTGTTTCCCTCGATTTCTCCGTTACTTGTCAATCGATTCTAAAAACAATTCCTTTTTATGAAAAAACATACTTTCCTGCATCACATTGCCAACAAATCAGGATCTTATGATGGTATCCTAGGAGAATTAAAAGAAATCTCAAATTTTATAACGTATATTACACTCTGAAGGTACTCTGTTCTGTTCTATTTCCCTTTGAATTTTGGAGGCATTGCGTGTTGAGTGGCGGAATTTATCAGCGCGCTTTACAACCTGTTGCGTCTACAGTCATACTTCGTGCCCCTGCGCCACGACTGAACTTTATTTTACATACAGTACCTAATATAGTGACGAAGATTCAAACCTGCACTTAAAAAAGTGCAAATTAGGTCCACAAAGTGGAAGTCATCATATTTTTACTAAACCGTATATTTGTAAACAAGACGTAGTATAATCGACGACGTCGACGGCCGCGTGGTCTAGCGTTGCGCATTCCGTGATTTGTAACGCCAATTAGATATGCTTTTTATTTCTATTGAGTCTTTGTTGTTCTCTTATATGAATTATGTATTTTTTGTATTTTCTTATGTTCTTGTACTATAAAAAAATTACTGAATATATATTTTAAGCCGTATCCCGCATATATGATAGACAGGTGGAACCTAGTGTTTTGACACTGTTTCGGACTAAATTACCAAAAATTGTGAACTCAATGCCGTGCTTTGTCTAGTTCCCACTGGCGGGATCTTCCGTTTACTGTAAAGGCGAGTTCTACACTTTCCACTACAAAATAAGGTATTACGTATTGCGGTATACTCAACAAGTAGTGGAACTGAACGCCTCTGAACTTTACTTCTAAACAAATAATCATTGACATTGTATCATAAATAATATTTTTTTCTTACATTCATAAATATTCATAATATATGATAACTAAATAACATGCCTAGTTCTAGTAAATAAAAAAATATGCTATAACAGTGAATCATCGGTTAGTTTTCGGTCTAAGTGAGCTATACGTACGTACCTATTCACTTATAGTATAGAAACTTGAATTTTAAACAATTGGTAAATTTAGTAACTACTTTAAAAAATACGATTTATTATTATTATGTATAAGTATGAACGTATACAAAGGGGGCGCAGTTTCAAATAATTTAGATAGATTTATTGTTTCAGCTTCACGGTATATATTCTGAACATTGCACGCTACGCATAGGGAACCTGGGAACCTAGTGTTAAGACATTCCGTTCCCATTAAGAGATTTCCGTTCCTCACTTTCTTCCGAAAATCTTTTGAGGCCAGTCGTGGCACAGAGGCACAAAATCGACTCGAATCGAGTTGTGGGTTCGATCCCCACTCTAGGAAATGAAATATTTATTTCAATTTATATTTTCATTTCTTCCAGATTTCGGCGGAAAGTGGGGAATCTTAATACTAGGTTTCCAGGTTCCTTGCCTACTCTACTGTGTGCGAGATATAGCGTGAAGCTGATTTTAATTTTTCAGTCCACCGGGTGAGGAATCAAACCCACAGTAATATATAATATCAACTCCTTTTAAGAGATAAACAAAAAAGAAACAAACAAAAACTCTTTGTTAACTAACACGCTTCGCCTGTATACATATAATCTCATTACAGAGTTAATTTAACCCTTCCTGCGGTTTATTTGCTCGGATATTTGACTTTGCCGGGACTCGACGAGAAAAAAAATATTTCACAGAGAAATGCTAAAGTGACCAGATGATCAAGAAAATAATAATAAACGTATACTTTAAGTGACTTTTTATTGTTTTTCGTTTTTTGACTAGTTTTTTAATGTTCAATATCACAATTTAAAAGTGTTGTTAAGGGACGTTTGTGTGTTAAAGGTTATTTATTATCAAATTAATGAAGTATATAAATGATAACACGCCTAGGCAGTGGAATGCTCGCTTCAAAGTATCATTGTCACATATGTTTAAATATGTTTCTGTATATAATTGATTTAAAAATAAAGTCCTGGTGAGTTTCTTCTCAGCTCTGAGGCACTATAAACTTTAGTAAACTGAATTAAATATTCAAGTTTACAGTCTCTTGAAGCACAGAAAAAATCTATTTTTAATTTTTTTAGGTCAACACAACCAAATAATAAGAGCAATTGCGCAAAGATTTTGCTGCATATATACATTATGTCTCGATGGTTTTATCAAAATCGGTTTAATAATGTATGAAATTAAAAAACAACAGTTATTCTTACGTAGCTGACGTTATTGATTCGAATCGAATCTGACCTTTGCACCTACGGCCGCATTGACACTTACTGTGAGTTATCGCTGGTCACTTTATTTTGATAGTAAATATAAACGTACATAATAAACAATTTTATAACTTCTAGGTTCTTCTACATATTGAATTTTTCCATTCCACCCAGCTCATGTTTTTTTGTTACGATGAGTTAGTTCGTCATCTCATTTTTAACATCGGATATTTTTTTCTTCTATAAATTTAAAAATGTTTCCACGATCATAGTCTCTTTTTAACATTAAAGAAAATAAATAATCGTAAGTTAGTGTTTTTAAAATACGGTTTTAGCGAGTTGAAATAAGGGACGAAAGTTACAATGACGCTTACGCTTAAATAAATTTAATTTGCATTCGAATATTAAATATTGTTTTTTTTTATTTCACGCTCTATCCCGCACATGGCAGGTTAGGCAGAGGAAATCTAGTGTTAAGACACCACGTTCCCTACGCACTACCAAATTTTCAAGACTTTCTGTGTTAAATGACCAAACTTAACGCAACACTTTGTCTTTTTACTTGAGCGAGAAAACGTTAAATTTTTCATACCGACGAGTAGGGAACAAACCCATAAACGCTGTTCCACGACAATAATAAATCTAATTTAGTTGTATACCACTAAAGTAGCGAAATTTTCTATAATATTACAAACACTAAATACATTTTAGTACTCACTGGTCATAGTAAGAGCTTCTTTCAGTCTAAAGTTATTATCAATATCACAGCAGAACACCGACACGGCGTCCACGCGTACACACTTTTGGCCGTCAGTGGGGCAGTGGTCGCGGGACATGTGGAAACACTTGTTCATCTTGAGCTCGACGCGGGGTGGTTCTGGCTTGGGTTTCTCTGTCGATGGTGGGTAAGGCTGGAAAGAATGAGGTTTTTGTAAGTCTCACGCTGTATCCCGCATATTACCCCCAGTACTTAATGTTAAGACATTCCGATCGCAAGTTTCGAGAAAAAAAAAAGAAGCATTGCACGATAAATGGCGGAACTCAATAACACTTTCCCTGCCTTATTAAACAGCAACGAGGCAACGAAATTAATTAATAATTCATACATCCGAGTGATAATCGAATCTACAACCGTCGCATATACAATCAGACGTAGTTCCGCTACGCCACGACGGCCTTTATGGAGATTAATCTTCACATTCCATTCTCTCTGCATTTTCCGTGAAAAAGAAATAACTACCGAGCTGAGCGAATATATTAAAAAAAGAGCTTTCTGGTGCATTAATACTTACTTCAAGAGTAAAATGTTGTATTCACAAGTGCACGGCACACAGTACACAAGTGTATAATGTAAAATTAAGCATAGAAAAAATTATAATATTTAAACGCTTATTTTTTTTAGTTTCCCGGTGTATCCCGCACATAGCAGGGAACTTAGTATGAAGACACTCCGTGTTATTAACACTTTTCCACTTTCCGCTGAATTCTGGACGCATTGCGTAAATAGTGGTGGAACTTAACGCCACAATTTGCCTCGACACCAGAGCGAGCAAATGAAAATATTAAGGGCCAGTTTCACCGGTTACGAATGAAGTTTCAGATAGTAATCTAATAATTACAGACTGAGGCGGAAAACTGGCCCTTAATATTTAATTTCCTCTAGTGAAAATCGAACCCACAGCCTGACGTGTTTATCCGTGCACGCTTGTGCCCCTGCACCACATCTGGCGACAACACATAAAGCTTTAACGTTATTTATGGAAATTAAATAAACATTTGTTATTTACAATGATACGTAGATTTATGAAGCAAGAGTGGGTGGCCAGAGAGGTCAGACCTCGCTTGCTCCGAGAACACAGAATCGATGATATTGGAGGAAGGTCTTGTAAAATGCACGAGGCCTCTCCGGAGGTCTCTTTGTATGTATCTTTATAGAGGAGGTTTATAAGATTGATGAGGATGGACGAGGCGAATGAGACAAGGTAAGACCGTGGGCGTTTGGTGCTCCGTCCTCTCTTGCTACCCCGCTAAGAAAAAATGGTGAAACAAAAAATAATAATATTTAGGTAGGGACAATGATATGAAATACCCTGTCTTGGTCAGGTATTTTCCGAAAAATAGAAGAGCCCGATTTAGAATTGCTCCACATTTATGCTTTCTGTTCTGTTCAAATTTATTAAACAAAATGCATCCAGCATCCGGTAAAACAAAAGTGAGTAAAAATATCAAATATTTAAGAAAAGTCATATGGTGAAGATTGTTTTATATGAAAAGCTGTTAAGAAACTAATTTAAATTCTCTTTTCAGCCAATCTCAGCGTGATACTCGAAATTGTGGTCAAAAGCTTAGCCTTAGGGTCTTCAGTGAAGATAAAATGCAAGCGATGCTAAAATTATGAAGGCAGAAGGGCCACCCTTTGGCTGCAGTCTATACTCTATACACCTGTTATGTATATTAAAATGCTTTAAAAAAATTAAAAGTAGGTATGTATATATTAATTTTAAATACATTTTTATTAAACATATGAACACAACAACAGAGCTTTGTGTTCAGTTCCGTACGTAATGTCTCAAAAATTGGACGGAAGGTGCGGAACTGAGTATCTTAAAAGTAACTACATTCTCTCTGCCCACCCCACTATATATGGGATACAGCGTAAAGCTGAATATAATAAAGAGAGAAAAAAAAACATTAAGAATTGTCGAAAAGTACCTCAACCCTATTGATAAGTGATTAAGATAACGTTCTTAATTATAGGAATGACAGACATCTGAATAATCATTTATTTCAAATAATATAAACCAGATATCTTGTTCAAGGGAATTCTAACGTCATGAGAATTAATAACGCTCTCGAACAACGCGGTGGCATCTTTAAACATGCCAATCTTTGCTCCTAACTCGGACAAGGATAATCTGGTCTGTGTTAATATGTAAATTTATCATACCATTAACATTTTATTTATATTAGCTTCACACTGTATCCCGCACATAGCAGAGTAGGCAGAGAAAAAGGCACCTAAAAAGTAGTCCGTGACCACGGACTACTTTTTAGGTGTTCGAAACATGGGGCTTCCAAAAATGTATAATACATAATAAAATGTGTAATTAATTAATCGCATTAATCCGGTTAAAAAGTTTATTAGGCGACGTCGGTTAATATTTGATTCCCTCATGGAAGAAAAGATATTTAGTTCCTCACTCTGGTAACAAGACACAAGAGCATTGCGTTGCGCCAGTCAACACGCAATGTCGCAAAAATTGATCAGAAAACGAGGAAAAAGGATTTTAAAAATCATTTTGTCTTAAGAAAAAATTATATCTTGAAAATCAAATATCTTAATGTATTTCACTGGCTTAATTAACTAAGGCGCAAAAAATATTACTACTAACAAGATATTGAGCTACTCGAAATTTAAACATCATAGTTCATATTTACTATAGATTCTTATTTACCTCTAAATTTTTGTACTTCGGATCGATTTCCTCCATCCTTGTCTCTATAAGTCCCATACGAGACAACAGAAACGCTGTGACACACCACCATATTGCTATCTGTAACAAATAGAAGAGTAGACTATTGATAATATCTCTAAATAGAAGACGTCTATATTAGAGAAGTGAGAGAGAACCTACTCACACTGTCTTTCTGAATTATAAAAAAAATCTAAAATGTATCAAGCTTAAATTTAACCAAACTTGCGACCGCTTAACTATAAACGCGACAATTATATGTTCGATTCTCAGTCGGGGGAATGTAATGTTTTCATTACATTTCCCCGACTGAGAATCGCTCTGGTAACAAGAAAACTGCGGCGTTGAGTTCCGTGAGGTTAACTCACGCAAATCGATTTGTAAATATGGTGGGATGAGTGAGTTACTATTCTCTTATGTGCGGGATACAGCGTGAAGGTAAGAAACATAAAAAATAAGTTCATCATAATTATGTGAAAAAATAGCGTTCCTAAAAAATAGGAAAAAAAAATCAATATTTCAATAAAAATAAATTTTCTATTTATAATTTTATTTTTCTATTTATAACTATTTCAGAGCTAATTTATAATTTAAGTCAAGGGTCTTGACAGACAAACAGACGGATAAGAAAATAATACTATAATGGTTCCGTTTTTTTTATTTTGAGTTACGTTATCCTAAAAACAAGTGAAATATGTCAATACTTGCGAAAGACTATAGACAAATCTTGATTGAGCCTCCCTAAAAATTTTTAAAACCTCAAAACACATGAAGTACCTATTCTAGTATATAATTAAAAATCTAGGCTTCGAGCCTATTAAATGCCTATCCGGTTAGTGAGAAAAGCAAACGTAACACGTTACTGGAGAAAGTTAGAAGTTAGAATTGGAAATCGTATCGAACATTATAATTTTCATATACGCAGTGGCCATTCTACTTTTAAGATCAGAAAATTTTTTATGTATGTATTTTAGATACAGCATATCTAGATACCGTCGTGGCGTAGGGGCAGAAGAGTGCGACCGTAACGCAAGAGTTGTGGTTCGACCTCCACTCTGGGAAATGAAATATTTAATATTTTCAGTTCCTTGGTCTGGTAACGAGGCAAAGCGCGGCGGTAAGTTCCGCCTCTCAACACGCAAGGCCTCTAG